>LUCW03001481.1:125000-187500 GCA_001586965.3 Sphaeroforma sirkka | reverse complement strand
TTGTCTACGAGCCGTGGTATTCTCTCTCGATAGTTTAAACTACACTATGTTATCTCAACCAAGGAGATAGAATAATTACACAGTGTACGGTGAGAAATTAACATATCACGCCAATATCAAATACACTCAGTACTGTAGTGGACACTTACCTGCTTCATCAGCCAGTCCACAAACACGTTGCCAACGAAACAGCGGCGATGAACACGAAGATGAATCCTCCGAGTGCCTTTAATGAGAATGTGATTCGATGTGATTGGAATATAATCAAACTTCAATTTATTAAAATGTGATTCAAATTGATTAGAACACAATTGAATTGAAAATAGAATGCTATTCAAATTAATTAGGAGATACTTAATTCTAAATTAATTGTAATATTATTTTATCCAATAAGAATATAATTTTATAATATTAAGAATTCAATTCAAATTAACTAGAATTTTGTTCAATTTCAAATTAGTTAAAACTTGACTCAGATAAATCAGAATACTATGAAATTCGAAGTAAAGAGAACTTGTCTCAAAATTAATTAGAATATATTTGAATTATAATTGATCAGAATGTGATTCAATTTGATTGTGATATTACAGTGAACGCTCGTTAAATTATAGGACTACACTGAGAACAAGGCAAACACGTTTCGACTGAATGGGCCAAAAATAATCAGGGTGTAAACCCACAAAAAAATTCTGCACGTTCCCGATGTGTGTAACGAAGACAGGCCCAAGCACTTTTTATCGATAGTCTAAATATAGAACATAGCATACCTGAGTCGAGTGTTTCTGCGGTGGTGCTGCTGAAGAGGTGCAACAGATATCTATTCAATAAATTCTAATTATAGAACACTATAAATAGAACAGAGTACACAAGAGATATATCTATGGATAGTCCAGAGTCGGGAGTCTGGGCGGTGGTTCGGATGCGGAGATACTGCACACAATCAATCAACGAACTCTGTCTATACAAAACTATTTATAAAACCACGCAATTTTACCGAACCATCTAATTAAGATTTATTTCCTATCAAACAACGCTGATTTAAACATACCTATGGGTAGTCCGGAGTCGGGAGTCTGCGCGGCGGTGCAAATATCAGTCATGTCCGTGGCAATGGCTAATTTGTGTCTGCCAGACGCTTCCACGATGTTGGAGGCAGTAGTCTGCAGATGGATATAGAAAGGGAGATGTTGAGATGAAGGCCATGTGCGGAAAGACGTATGCATGTACTTACATACACGTATGCAACGCCGGGGGGTCAATACTGCCTTGAAAGAAACCATTCGGAAGTATTCAAACTCTATCATACACATGTTTACACACGCGCATGCAACGACATATACAATCTTAAGGGGAAGAATTCGGATGTAAGCAAATCTATACTACACTACAAAAAGACATATATAAACGCATGCAACGAAAGGCATGCACAACTGCTTTGAAATACTCAAGTAAATACAACTTATAAATGCTCTCACATGGACATGTTCTTACACACACATGCAACATCGCCGTGCCAATACTACCTTGAAGGGAACAATGCGGATGTCAGGCATATTGACATCTCCCATTGACGACACCAGTTTATTAAAGCGCTGGAAATTGCTCACTCGCAACGCCTCTTTCGACAAGGCTTCTGCCTCACTGCGGGACCAAACAGCAAAACGAGGGATGGTTACTTTTAGGAATTATTCTATAAATGGAATAATAGATAGTAGAAGTATTGGAATCGTTACCTATACGAAGTGTTCTAAAAAAAAAATAATAATTTGTTGGTATTGGAACCGTTGCTCATTCGAAGTATACTAAAATGAGAACAGCCACTTGTAGCAATAACCTAAAATTCGAATAATTTTTTTTTGTAAAAATTAATACAGTTACTCGTACTTGCTACTCTAAAATTAGAACAAGAAAGAGAACCAATACTAACATCACTTTTTTCAAGCAAACACGATATAGTATCAAAGTTAGGACAGTTACTAATACCGATTATTTCAGGTATTAATCATAGCAAAATTAATACAAGAATTGGCACAAGAAAATCTATACTGACTATCGTATCCGTTTTACCGATAACTCAAGACTATTCCGGAGCTGAAATTGTGGCTAAAAACTAAAATTGGATTGAGTGAATAAACACATACTATGATACATCCATTATACTATACATATATCACACCACGCACGATAGCATATGTACGGCGCTGTGTAACGTGTGCATGCACGCTCCTATTTAGTACTGTCGGCTCCTGCGTCGATCTTCATCTAGAATTGGTTTTATTCGCCGCTCTGCGACCATCCAATATGCGGCGTCTATTGCAAATACTGTACAACATTTAATGCTTTCAAAATAGCGACAACTGTGTGCTACTGCTACCTAGACTTGACGTCGTCACCTACCTACCACTCTGTACGATACCTACGAATCACACACTAAAAACTACCAGCCGTATTGGGTAATAGTTAGCCAGCTACCACTCACTGCATATCTACCACTGTATGTAACACCGACCTATCTACCACCCACTGAATTACAGTCATCCATCACCTCCGTACTTACCTACTCCCACGTACTGTTATCGACCTATATATCTACAATCTACTGTGCAACCATCACAAATATTTTAGGTAATTACATACCTACCTACCTAACTATCCGTCTATTGGTATAATATTTACTCGTAAAATTTCCTACCAAATCACCACCTGATGTACCACTATCGTAAATTGCCTACCTACCTATCACCTGCAGTACTAGCATCTTGTATTGCTTGTCTCTACCTACCTATTACTTACTAAAACACCTACCCCTCGATTTTTACCAACCAGCTTACCCCTAAAACCCTAACCTGTATCACCTTTGTGGCCTGCCTACCTACCTACCTACCTACCTACTACTGAAATACCTACCCGCCAGGAGTTTTAACGAAACCATTTAAGGTGCTATTGAAGGACATTCTTCATGGTGATGGATCAGCTTTTACATACCTATTGAGATCGCGGCGACGGTCTACGGGCAGCAGGCAGAAGCGTGTGCGCCAGAAGTTGATGTGCCGCATGGTACTCATGTGATCCTTCTCTACATACCCCAAGATCATATGATCCATGATGTTCCAATTGGATTCGCCTATAGCCATAGGATATCGGGGTGCAACAGAAATGGGTATTGTGTATAGATATGAAAACAATCATATATCTCCATTAAACCAAGGATCATGTCCCGAATCTCCTTCTTTACAAAAAAGTGAATATGAATATGAACGAGCAAGTGAGATGCATATATATATATATATATATATATATATATATATATATATATATATATATATATATATATATATATATAACATATATATATATATATATATATATATATATATATATATATATATATATATATATATATATATATATATATATATATATATATATATATATATATATATATATATATATATATATGCATATATGTATATATATATTATATTACATGAGCATATATAGCATGTGATAATGTTATTATATGTATGATATATATATATATGTATATAATATGTTATTAATATATACATATATATAATATATATGCATATATTATTATTATACATATTGATATTGTATATTATTATTACAAACATAATGGTTGTGCATGTGTTGCAAAATGCACATATTACATGTATATTATATTGAGCTATTGACATATTGATGTATTGGCATTGCACGTTATTACATAATTAATATGCGTGCATATAACATTATAACATAACATGAAATTATTATATGTTATGTAATACATATATTGCTATGTAATTACATTGTTGTTGGCTGATGTGCAAAAGTGCGTTCATGCGTGGTGCATATATATTGCCAAACATACATATATGTCATACATACACATACATGTATTATTGGTTAATATATTGTTATATTATAATACATTATTAATATTATTATTGCATAACAATTATTATTGCATAATATGGCTGCTTATATATTGTTATATTATTATAATATTATTAATATTGCATATTATTATTATTATATTATTATTATACATATATATATGTATTATTATGATATTACATGTATACTTGAATATATACATATATAATATGTATATTATATTATTTATATGATTATATAATATATTATTACATGTTACATATTGGTTGCACATATATGTAATATGGCATATTATTATATATTACATGGTACATATACGTACGTGTATGTATGCATGCACGCAATGCACGTATGTACGTATGCACGCGTACGTACGTATGCATGTATGTATGTGGCAGACGTATGCATATGTACGTACGCATGCATGTATGTATGCATGTATATATATATATATATATATATACATATATATATGTATGTATATAATATATATATATATATATATATATATATATATATATATATATATATATATATGTATATATATATATATATATATATATATATATATATATATAGATATATACGTGTCTTGCATGTACCACCAAACGGCAAGGCCATGTTCGTCTGTCATACCTGTGTTCTGCGCGTCAACTGTGAACGGATCTCTCTACATCCTGGAAACACTGGTGTGCTCTGGGCCACAGACGGTAGTGGTAGGTAAACCCCTCCGACTGCGCTCGCGAATCTTGGTGTAACATTTTATCTACAGACGGAACAGTTACCAATGGGATATATTATGAGTGAGTGATGAGTGGTGGTAGGTGGTAGGTAAACCGCTCCGGCCGCGCTCGTGGATCTTGATGTAGCATTTGACCTCTAGGTAACATAGAGAGGAATGCGATATGTTGAGAGCGAGATATGTAGTGGTAAACCCCCCCCAGACTGCGTTCGAGTATCTTGGTATAGCTATTGATCTATGAATCGAACAGAAAGAGGTGGGATACACAATCAGTGTAGTAATTTGGTGTGGTAGGTAAGTCGCTCGGAACTGCGCACACGTACTTGGGTATATCATTTAAACTATAACTATAATTGTAAATAATCAGATTCGGACTGAATGAATGATGTAGTAGTAAATAAAATTCTCCGGCTTGCGCTCGTTTATCTTGGTATAGTATTTGATCAGAAAGGTGAGCAAATATTCGCATTGGCTGGTTGACATAGCCGGTAACCTTGGCTGATACCTTTGGGCTGTTTGATCATACGAAAGAACTCATCCAAGTTGTTACCTACCTCTATATTATTATCTAGGGGATCGTACGACAGCACATGGTAGCGGTGTCCCCAACTGAGCATATACTCTTCGACTCGCTCATTTTGCTTGCTGTTCAGCGATCCACCCCCGGCCACGGTGCCTGTGGGCTTTGATTTGGGCTATAGATAGATCGAAAGTGTAGGTAAGATGAGAGTTTTGATCCGAGCTTAAGATAGATCTTGTGGTGTAGGTATGCTGAAGGCTTGAATTTGAGATATAACATAGGTGGTGTGTGCAGGTATGAATGAGATGATGACATTGCATATTGTCGAACTCTGTTAGATTCTGGTTGTGATTAAAGCTTACAATACATAACGACCCACATCAGAACTACCAGGATATCCAATACAATCTCCGTTACCTCCTAATACAGTCACAATTGGTCACAAAAATCGATATATCTGTACTATTTGGGATGCTGCACCCATCTCTCTGACACTTGTTTTTATTCTGAAGCATATCTGGATCTGCCAAAATCTGGCATAAACCATAATCAGGCAAAAGGAAAACCTCTATCAGGCATAAACCCAGGTATTATTCCGCACGCTTTGGTTTCTTTCAGCACGCTTTGGTTAGTATGCACCAATGCCTTCCATTATTGTCCATCGCGTGCTGCTAAGTCGACTTATATATAGGACGGCCAATTTTTATCAACTACCTACTTGTTCCCTTTTTGCACTATTTGGAACCACTGTGCCAATCTCTGCAACACCAACTACCTAGTACTATTATCTCGAACTATATATAGCGCCGCCTAAAATACTAAATCCAAAATGACAGATACAGCACACCTTTTGCACTATTTGGAATCCCTGGGCTAATCTCTGCAACACCAACTACCTAGTACTATTATCTCGAGCTATATATAGTGCCGCCTAAACTATTCAATCCAAAATGACAAATACAGCACACCTTTTGCACTATTTGGAATCCCTGGGCTAATCTCTGCAACACCAACTACCTAGTACTATTATCTCGAGCTATATATAGTGCCGCCTAAACTATTCAATCCAAAATGACAGTTGCAGCACACCTTTTGTACTATCTGGAATCCCTGAGCCAATCTCTGCGACACCAATTCTCTGAGAACCTTTCGACTGTTAGTTCCTATGTCACTGCCCCCACTCTCGTCATCATCATCATTCACAGTCACGACATAGGGCTTGACCCGGAACTGGATAGACAACTGTATAGAGGGAGGGAGTTGTATATTTAGACGTCTAGAATTAGATACAGAGAACAGCACGTATTACTTGGGACTACATCATTAAAAGTTATTACAGAGTGCTTGAACCGAAACTGGATGAGAATGAGAGTTCTATATTTGGATGTCTGAAAATTGATATCTACAAGGGACGGTACTTATTTACATATTACAGGATACCTGGCCCAAAAATGGATGAAAATTTTCATTGCAGAAAAGTATTTTATAAATAGATGTCTAAAACAGAACACTGAGGTAGCTATTGTCGTCATCATTGTCGTTCAGTCATTACCTTAACTTCGAACAAAATGGAGAACTGCAAATAAGGAAATGTTTTATATATATATATGTATGTATGTGCATGTATGTATGTATTATATATATATATATATATATTAACTATATATATATATATATATATATAAATATATATATATATATATATATTATATATATATATATATATATTATATATATTATATATATATATATATATATATATATATATATATATTATTATTATTATATATTATTATTATTATATATATATTATTATTATTATATATATATTATATATATATATTATGCATACATATATATATATATACATATATATCATTATATTATTATATTAATGTATTATACATACATACATTATGTATGCATAATGCATAATAATGGTAATATTATTATTATATGCATATATATATTATTATGTTGATGTGTACGTGTGCGTGTGAGTGTGTGCAAGTATATCCACATTATTTGATATATTATATTATTAATTATTATTATTATTATTATATACATATTATTATTATTATTATTATTATTATTATTAACGCCACACATACATCATTGTCACACATTCACATGCATACGATGTTGTGCATGCTGCACATATTACATACATACACATGCACAAGAAACACACATATCACGTACAAAAAAACATACATACATACATATGCCCCATATATATTACATACACGCACGCACGCAAACAAAAAATGCGCACATACACATTATCCACCATATACACACACACACAAAACATTGCCATACATTATTATAAAACATACATATATATATATACGTGCATATGCCGTTTACGCATTACGCATGTACATGCACACACATGCACATACACACATACATCATTATTTGTTGTTGGTTATATAATATATTATATATTAATAATATCTGTTATATTATTATTATTATTATATATATTATATTATATTATTATTATATATATTATGTTATATGCATATAATGCTATATTATTATTATTATTATATATATATATATATGCTGTTACATATGTTTGTGTGCATATTATATTATTATATATAAATATATATATATATTATTATTATTATAATATTATATTATATTATATAATTATATATATATACATATTATACATATATATATACACACAAACAAAACAAACAAAACACACACAACGTACATTACCACGTACGTACGCACGTACACACGTTACATGCATTACATGGCATTGCACACATACGTACATACGTACGTCACTGCATACACACGTACATTACGTACACAAAACACATATGTATATACATGCATGCGCACGCACGCACAACATGCAACATCATACATGCACACATCATCACACATACATCATCATCATTATATTATTAGCTATTATATATATATTATTATTATATTATTATATATATTATTATTATTATATATATTATATATATATATATTATATATATATATATATATACATATATATATATATATATATAATATATATATTATATGCATATGCATGCATGTATATATTATATATATATATATATATATATATATATATATATATATATGCATATATATATATATATATATGTATATATACATAACACTCTTCGTTACTAGGATAGTAGTCAGTCGTAAGCGGCAAGCACGCAGGTACGCACAGGCTCTTCCAATTGGGGCCGTGTTGTATCGGGCGTCTGCCAGCCACTGTGAGATGTTCCAAATGCGACCAACGCCTACGACTATACGACAAATGTGAAGGCGACATACGTAGAGGGGCGGTAGGGGTCCAGGTGACGGCTACCACTGCCATACCACTGCGATAAACACAGTCACGAGGGTAAGCTGAGAGTACTGGGTGAAATGAATATGTGTACAATTATATGTATAGCAGAGAGACTCTGGGGTGTGATTACTAGACCAAACCATACGACTGTACGGCAACGTGAATGCCTCATACGTAGAGGGACGCTTGAGAGGTGTCGGCTGCCACTACCATATTATGTGTGTGAGAGAGAAGAACCACCAAGGAGTTGAGCTGAGAGAAGGGATGATGTACTGTTTATACATATATATGTCTGTACAAACGGTAGAGATTGTTTGCCTAAGACTGTACGAAAACGTGAATACGAGATAAGTTGCTTCCGCTGACATACCCCTTTCATACATATATTTACAAGGATAAGCCGAGGCTGTTAAGTGACGTAGACATGCGCGATATGTACCGTTGTCGTGCAAAGCTGTATGAATATTCATCATACAAGATACACGTGTATACCTATCCTCCGAAAACGAATTGTAAAAGGCTTTGGAATGTATTTCTATATACCCCCTGTTTCCTGAAGTAGGGCCCTGTCACCAAAACTGACTCATTCATATTGGGCACATTGACTGACTAATAGTAATACGTCAGAAATATATATACAAATTCAACACGAAGATGGCTGAAAAGCAGAGCCAGGCTATAAATAGAGTAATACATTTCAGATGAAGACTATAAATAGAATGTTGCTTCGTAGAACACATACAAAGGACCGGGGAGCCTCCGATGTCCTGTCCGCTTTGCAGGTCGACGTAGCGTCAAGGCTGGTGTTGTGACTCATCTTGGTAGGTAAACTGGTTTATAAATAGAACAGCAAGAAATTTAGGTCAACATGGTTGTGGCAGGGCCAAGAAGATACGCTAGGCTATAAATGGGGCAGATATATAACAATGAAATAACAGAAATGCTAACAAGGTAGTATACACCCAACGGCTCAGGTACACGACCAGTGGCACAAGATATAAGAGGTTGCACAAGGTTCGTTAGATCCATTTCATGAAAATACAGCATTTGTCTATTGTTTTGAAACAGCTAAGGACAGTAGTGTGTTATACTAAACACACGAACAAACTACTGTGTTGTCTTACCGGTTGATAACAGGCATACTCTCCATCTGGCTGGCGATGATAGGGATGGGTGTAGCCTGGGCATGTCCCCATGACGACTGCATGGTAGTCTCATCGAGGGAGTCATGACTGAAAGGGGTAAATTAATAACATCAAGTTTCGCTTCTAGGGCAAATTGAGTAGCCAATCCTAGCTAGTTTGATGATTTACCTGGATACGCGTATATTTATATATATATATATATATATATATATATATATATATATATATATATATACATATATATATATATATATATACATTATGCATATAATATATATATATAATATATATATATATATATATATATATATATATATATATATATATATATATATATATATATATTATATATATATATATATATATATATATATATACATATATATATATATATATATATATATATATATATATATATATATATTATATATATATTATATATATATATGCGTATATATGCATTATATGTTATATATATACCATAAGTATATATATATGTATATATATATATATATACCGATACATACACAATACACCAAAGATACAACGTCATCTCTACACACATGCTCGCAAAAAAAAAAATACATCTGCAGGTCACACTCACACACGCCTCGCATAAGCCGACACACATGTATATGGGTAACATAGGCGTGGTACAGTCTCTATGCTGCATCGAGTCGCATCTGGCAGTTTGCGGATCTCTTTTTTTGTTGTGTGTCTGTACTTACATATAAAAAAATACAAAACACACGCACACACAAACACAACCACAACCATGCATAAATATATATATATATATATATATATATATACATATATATATATATATATATATATATGTGTGTGTGTGTGTGTGTATATATATATATATATATATATATATATATATATATATATATATATATAAACTGACCTCACATGTGCATGGGCATAGTAGGTGGAGTACCGTCCATCGGCTGCATCGAGTGGCGTCTGCCAGTCAAAGGGTCTCTACTGCCCAGCGATTGGGTTGTGGACATATGTGCGTTGTGTGCCTGAGGTGTGCCTGGCTGTGTGCGTGACGGCGCGTGTGTGATGTTTGAATGTTGCCCATACATCTGTGCGTATGTCTGCGGCTGACTACCACTGCCAGTCCCATTCCCATTCATGTTCACATTCAAACTCATGCTCGTGCCCGTATTCGTATAGCCGTGGGTATGGCCATGCACCTGGGCGTACGGGTGTTGCTGGCTGTGTGGGTGGTTGTGTGCCTGGCTAGGCGTGGGCTGGGTGAACATGGTCATGATATTGCTCAGCGGCGTGTGTGCGCGAGACGGCGTATTGCGGTAGTAGTTAGCGTTCGAGGTCGGCGAGTACGTCGCGTGCGAGCTCGTCAGATACTGTGCATTCCCGTTCAATTGTCCACTATGGCTGCCCACGGCTGACAACTCATCCATCTTCCACATGCCCGAGGACTCACTATTCCCCGCAGTCAAGGTTTGGTGTTCCGTGCCGCGGCTTAAAGCCTCGCCCTGTGCATACAGTGTGTTAGCTTGTACTTGTACTGGTGCGTTCGCTCGGGTAGGTAAGCGAGTGTGTGACTGTGATTGTAATGCTTGCGGCTGTGATTGTCGTATACTGCCAGACAGCTGGCTGCTGATGTACTGGTTGTTGGTGTGGTATTGGTGCTCAGAGACACCCATAGAGTTGCTGGCCAGCGAGCCGAATGCTCCGGCCTCTGTACCCGACAGCCCTGCACCTAAAGTCCGGCTTTCTGGACCGCCCAGGACATTTGGGTAGAAAATACCGCCGTTCGTATAGGTATTACTGTTGCTGGTACAACTGGGTGCCAGGCTGAGTTTGGCGAGAGAGCCACCCATTCCTCCCTGAGAAATGATCGGTAAAAGAGTATGCAAGCGTGTATTAATATACATATTCAATACACCTGTAAACTGTAGTCTATGAATTGACCACGAAAAAGTTTATCAGCCATACTTACCTGCAGACTGTAGTAAGGCGACTGCGGCGGTTTTGTAGCCATAAACACTTGGTTGTCGTGTAGTTTATGACGAGCTTTCATATCCTTATTAGGCACACTACCCTTGGCACCTCCAATAGCCCTACCTCCACTCCCACTGCCATTACCCCCGGTATGTATCTTCCCATCCGCATTCGTATTCGAATACACATTAACGTGTGTTTGTGCATGTGTGTCCTTCTCACTGGACTCTATCTGTGTGCGCGCGTCTGTTGGTGTGGCTGTGTGGGTGGGTGGGTAGTCTCTCACTTGTGCTGATTCTTCATCGTCTGGCCCAGGAGTCATGA
Organism: Sphaeroforma sirkka; assembly: GCA_001586965.3. Lineage (NCBI taxonomy): Eukaryota > Ichthyosporea > Ichthyophonida > Sphaeroforma > Sphaeroforma sirkka. The sequence continues at coordinate 175,543 of LUCW03001481.1, read as the reverse complement.
GATGGCAGCTGCTAATAAACGTACTGTCACCCGAGGGGCGGGCCCCTACCACCCGCGGCACAAATCGAGCTGGTCTAAAAAATAGAATTGAAAATGTAACTCAACACAAATACTATGAGTAGCAAGTTGCGCCGGTCTAAAAATACAAATGAAAACGTAGCCAATAGGAATTGAAGGCGAACTGAGACTCCTTACAAACAAGCAGAGATGCAAACACCACATGGGACCAACCACCCAGATGAATATTTTATACAAACGAGTATTCCGGGACGTACCGGTATTTGAGGTGGCTGTCCATCTGGTGTGTGTTCGAGTAGAAGCACTGCCGCAACCAGTAGGGATTGGACGCGAACTGAGACTCCTTGCTAACCAGCAGTGGCACCAGATGCAGTGGAGGCTGACTCATGCACACGATATCCACTCCTACGCCGTTGTCTACCACACGTTGCTTGCTGAATGCTGCCAGCGTGGGTGTGGACTGTATGTACCGTCCACGGGGGTGTGAGTATAACGTGTTTTGAGTACATCAATACTATCATATATGTATGAAAGGTAAGCGATATAATAGCTTGAGTAATAAGAGAAGTTGGCTCATGCACACAACATCCATCTCCACCGCGTTGTCTACCACATACTTATTGGACAGTGTGAATGTGGACTGTATATAACATGCACGTGGGTGTGAGGTACTATCATATACGTATGAATAATAAGGAATATTATAGCTTGTACTGTACGGGAGGTTGGCTCATGCACACGATGCCCGCACACCCACCGCTGTTTACCCTTGCCACCCGTTGCTCACTGAGGACCTGGACTATACACAATAAATACGGGTATTCCGAAACACAGAGAGCATGCTTTGTATGACAGTAACGATATGATATCAATATACATATAGAAAAATGTAGATGTTTATAAATACATATGTATACACACCCAAAAATACATATGTATATATATATATATGAGAAGACATAGTATTGAAGATGAAATGCACCGGAGGTTGGTTCATGCAAACATTATCCGCCCTCACGCGTCGACCAAAGCTGGCATACACACGACGTACAAACATACGGATGTAAAGGTCGTATTCCGATGACTATTCTACCTAGTGTGACCCAATAGTAAGCGGCATACAGCCATAGATGATACATAAACAAGTCAGCTTACGCACATAATCGTCTGTGTCACCAATAGATCAAACTTCACGTCTCCAAATTCATTATGCACAACAAACACCTCGAACACCCCGGTACCTGCAGTAACCACAACGATTATTTGGCTCATATGTACGATATATTATTGTATTCACATCAGAGTCTGGGTGATGCATGCCAGCGCTATGTATATGTCCTTCTGCTTACGTATAAAATAACCTCACCTCAAATACACCAATGCCGGCAGTTACCACAATGATTCTTTGGCTCGTACGTTCGAAGCATGAACGTTTAACAGCTAGACTATTGTATCTGCATCAAAGTCTGGGTAATATAAGCTAGCGCTATGTATATGCCCTTCTACCTATTTATAAATCAAACTCACCTCGAATACACCGGTGCCTGCGGTTACCACAATGATCATTTGGCCCGTGCGTTCGAAACTGCGATCGATGAAATGAGTCGCAAATGCACTCAGACTCAGATTGATGGCTGCCATCATATTGCCACTGATAGCTGTCGCAATCTGAAAGTTAGAATAATATCAGGTATGGGGATTTTAGCACAGCTAGAAATAGACCCATGCTCAATGAGAAACTACTGTACCTTAGTGTGTTGGGACAGATGGGAACTAATACTCATTCAATGAGAAGTACTGTTATGAGGGTGTCAGGAAAGTGAAAAATTATATCCGCATCCGCATATGTGTGTGCTTTCGTACCCGCTGCGTAGCCCCATAGCGTATTGTATCATACTATCGCCAGAAATATCGCACTGCCATAAAACCACAGACACCCGTCGTAATCAAGACAATATAGAAGCAGATCAGGTGGCGAGCTATTCTATTATTGATACTTATATACATGTCAGTATCAGCATCGCTGAGATACGGTCGTACGCCCACAGAAAAGACAGTTATACAGGACATTTTTCACTAACAGCATTGGCCTGCACACCTCAAGTATAAATAGGTTGCCCCAGATTTTACCTACCGAAAATTCGAAATCCCGGTACTTTGCCTCAGCGGCAGCTACAGCATCGGCATCGCCGAGCTCCAGTCGTACCTCCGCGGCAAAGCTGGCGTCACTGCATGACCCTTTTCTCAGTGATCTTGTCACTGTGTTATTCAGTTGAGCAGCTACATGCGGGACCTTGAGCAGCTCCTGTTGTGGTAGAATTAGGTTCCATTGTAGACATCAATGGAGAATAGGTTAGCGTGCAAAAATGTATATCTACAAGTGTATATATATATATATATTATTAATACACCTATATATAGGTGTGTGTGTGTAATTTTGTATATATATATATATATATATATATATATATATATATATATATATATATATATATACTTATATACTTATATACATATACATACACATTCACACACATATATATATACAAAATTACACACACACCTATATATATTATATATATATATATTCTGTACCCATGTAATATATCTAGGTAGCCTGTCTTTCTGTGTTCACGCTACCATGTTGTTCACTTATGCGGCGCGGCGCGGCCTAGATACAAGTACTGCAGTCAGAACAAACATAGACAAACATATACAATATATGATTAATATGCATGTATGAGAGAGAATAGGTATATTTACATAAGCATACATATACTTATTTGGAATATATTATGGTCACGACTCTATCGATGAGTCAACCCAGCCTCCATGCTATAATTTGTTGCGACATAGCAGTAATCGACCTATTCCAGTCGAAATAGACATACACAAACGCACATCACATAAGAGAGCATACCTACACATGAGAACATACGCACATTGCCTGACACTTGATTTTGTATCAGACAAGGCAGATTCAATTAAGTCCAATGTACAAGGAAAAATACGCAAATTTGAGAAAATACGCACATATGAGAAAATACGCATATATGAGAGAATATGTATATATGAGAAAATATGCACATATACGGAAATACGCACATATGAAATATGCACATACGAGAAAATGCGCACATATGAGAAAATACGCACATATACGGAAATACACAAATATGAAATATGCACATATGAGATAATACGCATATATGAGAGAATATGTATATATGAGAAAATACGCACATATACGAAAATACGCAAATATGAAATACGCACATACGAGAAAATACGCACATATGAGAAAATACGCATATATGGGACAATATGCACATATGAGAAAATACGCACATATGAGAAAATACGCATATATGAGAGAATATGTATTTATGAGAAAATACGCACATATACGGAAATACGCAAAAATGAAATATGCACATACGAGAAAATGCGCATATATGAGAGAATATGTATATATGAGAAAATACGCACATATACGAAAATACGGAAATATGAAATACGCACATACGAGAAAATACGCACATATGAGAAAATACGCATATATGAGAGAATATGCACATATGAGTATATGCGGATATACGAGAAAATACCCACATTTGAGAACAAACACACATATGAAAAAATTCGAACATATGGCAGTGTATAACGACATGTACAGACTTTTTGGAACTGTTTTTAATTTTGTTTCGCGTACTAATGCGGAGCGAAAAAAACACATTGACACAAAAATGGGTAAATAGTTAACAACTTTATCTGCATAGCCATTATTTCACTCACCATAGGTGGAAAATGCCGCGTTTAATCGCAGCCCTGCCAGCTGTGGTGACATGACAGTCCATTCACAGCAGCCCAGATACACATAAACAAAGATACATCAATATGTGTAAAGTCGACATCATATAACTTTGTCTGTATAGTTGCACGGCTCGTACCTTAAATGCAAGGATGTCGCGTTTGATCTCTACCAATGAGATCACACTGCCACCATCGCTCTCAGCTGTGGTGACGTAGCAATCAAAATACTGCAATCCGTCTTCGGTCTGCGGGTAAAGAGTTACCTTTATCGGTTAGAGTATGTATATATTTTGCAGTTTACGGGAATATAGATACATAAATCGATAAGAGTGCATTCAAATTTATGCGTTTTACAAGAATAGAGATAAATAAATTGAAGTGTATGTTTAATATTCTGCTGTATACTGAGATGCAAAGTTACATCTTTTGATTAGCATACATTTATACTTCTGATCTATCAACTAGCGCACACATCATTCTGGTTTATTTTGGCAACGCAACCGCAATTGCTCGCTGCTATGGTGACAGTAGTCTGCGATTTTTCGCCAGTGTACAGAAATAAAGTTACATTTATTTTACGTTTAATTTGTTGAGTTAGCGATACAACACAAACATCATCACTATCGGCTGCAGTGACTCAGTAAAAAAAAGGCTCTGTAGCCCAACTTCAGCACACATAAATAGAGATTCCTCTGCAAAGACACAACTTGGATACAAACTGCATGCATCTATTTATTCCCAATCATAGGTACACCCAGTACGCCATATATAAACGTTCCGTATCAATAATTTTAGCGTTCATGTTCCAGAAATGCAGATACCATGAGATATTCAACTGCTTCGCATTTTTAGTCGCGAAAAGTCACCATATGGTTCAGAATTTGTTTACTTAACAGGAGCATCTTAACATGCTTAGATATTACATATCCGATGTTTAGGATAGATCTTGTTCGTGCTCCCGTATGATTAATGTTCTGCTGTACATTCAATCATACAACGAGCAAGCCATACTCAATATTTTGCGTTCGAAGCTACGAAATATCCCAAACTGAACGTTCTCGTATATTCAGAGATATGAGCAGCATTCCAGAGCAAATATTTTCATACTAGAGTGGCAAATACCTATCCCAGTTGCATTATACTATGTGATACATAGTAATACAAACAACTGTCATGGTTGAAAACACGACATTCAGGTACAAACTGCTGTTCCTGTTGAAAACATTATATTTCTGTATACAAATATCCTAGTTCAATACGTAATATTTACAGATACAAACAGCAGTCCTGGTTGGACAAATAATATTTATATATAAACAGCTGTCTTAGTTAAAATCATAATATATATATATATATATATATATATATATATATATATATATATATATCCAGCTTTCCTGGTTGGATATATTACATTTTTATATGCTGTCAAGTTGTCCTCATTGGATATATTTTCACATATAGACCCGTGCAGCAAATCCTACCTGGTTGATAGCGGACTCCAATTCTGATGGGATGGGTGTGTTTGTGCCATCTTTATGTGCGACGTATACCCGACCAAACAACACGATGGAGACATCGTGCGTGCATGAACGACCTCTGCAGCAAATATGAGGGTCAGACTTGTGCGAATATGTATGCTTATAGATATCTATATATTTGCATATTATATATATATATATGTGTGTGTGTGTGTGTGTGTGTGTGTGTGTATGTGTGTGTGCATATATATATATATATATATATATATGTATTTATATGTATAAGTCTATATATATATATATATATATATGTGTGTGTGTGTGTGTGTGTGCATTATATGTATATATATATATATATATATATATGCATGTATAGAGAGAGAGATCCTATATATATACATAAATACATACATACATACACATATATATATATATATATATATATATATATATATATATATATATATATGTGTGTGTGTGTGTGTGTGTGTGTGTGTGTGTGTGTGTGTGTGTGTGTGTGTGTGTGTGTGTGGGTGGGTGGGTGGGTGGGTGGGTATATATATATAGTATATATATATATATATATAGGAAAATTTTTTTTTAATATCCGCCCAACCCATTGCCGTTATACATAGCTGAGTAATTTAGTACCTATCGTCGAACTTTCTAGAAAATAAAATACAGTTTAGCTATGCATGTGGCACATTGAAAGGACATCATCAAAACACAAAAACAGAGACCAAACAGTGCGAGCGAACCGTCATAGAACAGACTTAACTAAAAGAATGCCAGGACAGTTCAGCGTGCAAAACTGCCAAAAACGTGTGAGAACCTCTACACGTGTCATACCTCCAACGTTCAAACAGTTCGGCCAGAAACCCATCGACAGCTTTTTCGTACAGGAGAAGTCCCGTCTCTTCCTCCGCACAGAACATCTCGGGCGACACCTACTCTCAAAAAAAAACACACAATTTTTTCCAGTGTTTTTTTAGGGTTTATGCAATGAGATGCGAGTCAGAAAATGGTTTATGTAAGACTGCACAGCGCTTTGCTTCCGATTGAACAATGGCATATTGAAACAAGAAAAGGGCCGATAAGGAACCAAGAACAAACAACTATACACGATCCAATAGGTCATATAACCAATTATTATTTATGGTGAATTGCAATGGAGATAAGTCTCGACTGCTCAGTGAAGTGTGCTACGACTAATTTTAACCTACGCTCATACGTGTCATGTACGTAACTCGAATTTGACAAGTCCATACTATCGCAGAAACCTCTCAAAGTCACAACTGCTATTTGCATCGGTCATATGAGCGTGGTATACTTTTATGAGCGTGCGTGTATGTGCACAGATATGTATGGTAAGCGGGTGAGAGAGGGAGAGATTGTGTCCGAATATTTCGTTCCGTACGTAATTATATAAGCATCCATCCATCCCGCCTTGCAATATGTTATAAACCTTCAGCACACCACGTCCACAAAAGAACTGAATCTATCTACTGTTTTCCTCGGCATGACATTTCATTCTGATTTCAGCTACGCTGCCGATCGGCGCTGAAGGATCTCACACTGTCGAAGACACGCCAGTGCCCAATGGAATAGCAAGCGGGGTAGTAAGGCAGTAGACAAAGGTAATAAACGGTGTAACACAAACACTACTAATACAACCATAGCTGCTGCTAGCAGAACTAATTGCTACAACTAAATCTGCTACTAGCATAGCTGTTGCAACTACGACTGCTACTAGCATAACTGGTATAACTGTAACTGTTACTAGCATAACGTCACAACTATAACTGCTATTAGCATAACTGCTTTAACTATAACTGCTACTAGCATAACTGCTATAACTATAACTGTTACTAGCATAACGTTACAGCTATAACTGCTATTAGCACAACTGCTTTAACTACAACTGCTACTAGCATAATTGCTATGACTATAACTGCTATTAGCACAACTGCTATAACTATAACTGTTACTAGCATAATGTTACAACTATAACTGCTATCAGCACAACAGATTTAGAACTGCTACTAGCACAACTGCTATAACTATAACTGATACTAGCATAATGCTACAATTACAACTGTTACTAGCGTAACTGCTACAGCTGTAATTCCTACTAGAACAACTGCTACAAATATAACTCCTTATAGCACAACTGGATATATATATATATATATATATATATATATATATATATATATATATATATATATGTATATATATATAGCTGAATGAGTGTGCACAACAGGTCTATTTACATACCTAAAAAAGTATTTAGCACTGATATGCATACATATCTGAGTGACAAGATAAGACCGATCTCTATATTTCCCTGAATGTTAATGTTCTACTGGTCTCGGCAAAAACCTGAATAGTCATGTCTACCTGATCTGTTAATTACATGACTGAGTATGTAGTCTATAGACATAACTGAACGAATATGTACGTCTGGTCTATCGACATACCTGAATGTGTATGTTTAACCTTGGAAAAGTACTGAGTTGTACACAGTCCCGTATACCTATCTAGAATAATCTAAGAACATACTTTAAAGAGTACGTACAACTTATCGACATACATACCTGATAAGAGTATACATTAATGGTCTATGAACATACCTGATAGAGTATATAAAATATAAACGGTATATATATATTCATGAATGAGTATGTGGTTCTCATATATAAGCACACTAGGATGAGTGCATACATATAATCTAAATATATGCCTGAATATGAATTCAAATGATCTCAGTACATACCTGAATCAGTGTATACATATAACCTAAGTAAATACCTGAATAATTACAAAAGTATACGTACATACCTGAACGGATGTATACAGATAGTCTAAGTACATACCTGGATGAGTATGTAGAATTGCGAGCTGCCCGAGCGATAGACTATCTTCGTATTCGCATCAATGCGCCCACACATCACCTGCATGCCCCCAGCCCAGATCTCCTCCACCGTTGCCCGAACCCCGCTATTGCGCAGATGCTTTTTCCGATACACACACCTGTAAAATATCCGATTTGTATACAGAATTCAGGCCATAGAAGTAAATTTAGGTATAAGATCGGCATTGTGAACAACCTTGGACCACCAAACATATATTGGTTACACTGTTACAAGCACAACGCTAGTACAGAGATGCTCCTTTTCGGCGCACACACCTACGCTACAGCCGATTTGAATGGAAGTAAAGGTACAGTCTGAGTATGATCGAGATGGTAAATCTATTTATCGCACTACAGCCATTGCATGTACCAATCGATCACACCGATGATGCTTGCAGTAAATATACTTCTTCACTGGCCCGTTTCTATTGAGATTTAGGACACAATGAGAGATCCCAGTATACAATAGAGACTCTGAATATATTTGAAGTAGCACAGTCCATACTATCTTCTCCGTAACACACACCCCGGTATGCAACAGATGAGTCTGAAAGCAAGCAACCAAAATATAGTCAAGCAAAATAAAATCCAGTGCACAATTAATAATTTGGGCAAACAATAGACATCGTAAGCAAACATCTGATAACCCGAAACAACTTGAGTACGTCTTAAGTACAACTTGAGTACAAATCTCTATTTTAGCACACATTAGCATACAAGCATTGTAAATATCTATATACATATATATATATATATATATATATATATATATATATATATATATATATATATGAATACAAATTTATACCTCTATATATTTATATATATATATATACGTGTGTGTATGTATGTGGTTGTGTGTGTGTGTGTGTGTGTGTGTGTATGCATGCGTGTGTGTGTCGATGTATATATATACATCTATACATATACATATATATATATTATTATATATATATATATATATATTATTATATATTATTATATACCAGTATATCATATATATATATATATATATATATATATATATATATATATGCATATACGTATACGTGTGTGTGTGGCGTGTGCGTGTGTATGTATGTGTGTGTGTGTGTGTGTGTGTGTGTGTGTGTGTGTGTGTGTGTGTGTGTGCTTGCGTGTGTGTGTGTGTGTGTGTGTGTTTGTGTGTGTGTGTGTGTGTGTATGTGTGTATGTTTGTCATCCGTGTGTGTGTGTGTGTATGTGTATAATAGTAGTATAATAGTACACATACTTGTTTATGAGGTTGTTATTCAATCGCCACATGTCGCTACGGCCGATGTACTGCTCCTTGAACACCAATTCCACAAGTTCTACGGACACACTCAGGGGCTCAACCAGCCTCAGGAACACTTCCTGTATGGAGTCAAAATCAGATCAGTTCGAACAGCCCTAATCAATTGAACTTTCAGTGTGTTTTTGGAGTACCGATAACCGCCATGTGTATGTATTGGTGGTTACAGTAGTTAGGTATAATAATACATCGAGAAACAAATTCCGTTACGCGGATTAGCATTCGCGCCATCTACGGAATAAATCAAGCCGGAAGCAAAGCACTCTCTGCGGTGCAATTTATTTTGAGACATTAAATTCGGATTGGGCCAGTGCGTAATTCGTGACCATTCGTTGGTGTCCAAATCAATACGGAAACGACTACATACTGAACGCCACGTATGAATTGAAAGAGGTGATATAGTATAGAAACATCCTGACTGTAAAGAGTACGCACACCTCGGTTCATTACGGAATCTATTGTATACTGAAGCCTCCCCAGTATTGAGAGAGGTATTGACGCATACAGACGAACTCGCACTATAGAGTAAGTACACTTCTGAGTGGCTATGAGTGGTGTACTGTACGCCATATCGAATCACTAGCAGTGTGGACGTACGCACCAACCATGTACTTAATTTCATTTGAACTAGTACTGAAAAGAATCGGGGGAACTACTGGTCTCGACGTGGAATAAGTACCATTGTGGATTTGAGAATTTAACTTAATCTGGACTAACAATAAACCCTACTGTGAGGAAATACTGGACTCAATATGGAAAATTATAATTGAGGATGTGAGAACTTTATTTTATCGGGACTAATACTGAACCTGCTGTGAAAATTGTTGGCCTCCACATGGAACAATATTAGGGTGAATGTGAAAAGTGGTGAGCTTGGCGCGATAAAGTACCAAACTGAATGTGATAGGAATGAAATAGTACTATCGAGGATATGAGAAGATACTGAACTTCAAGTCAGAAAATACTGAACTGAATGTGATAAAGGACTGGACTGCATGTGATAGCAATAGAATAAGACTATCGGAATCGCGGGAAGATACTGATCTCATTGTGATAAAGTACCGAACGGAAGATGATAAAATTAAAAAAGTGCTACCCGGGATGAGAGATGATACTGAACTTAACATCATAAAGTTCTGAACTGACTGTGATAAAGTACTGAACTGAATGTGATAGGCTTGGAATAGTACTATCGGGAATTTGAGAAGATACTGAACATAATGTGATAAAGTATTGAACTCGATGTGATAAGATTGGAATAGCACTAACTGAGGTTTGAGAAGATACTGTTAATGTGATGAAGTATTGAACTTGTGATAAGATTGAAATTGTACTATCGGGGATGTGAGATGATACTCCATGATAAAATATTGAACTGAACGTGGTAGGAATGGAATAGTACTGTCGGAGATGTGACATGATATTGAACTTAATGTAACGTACTGAACTGTAGCGGTAGGAACGGAATAGCATTATCGGGAATTTGAGAAGATGCTGAGCTAAATGTGATCAAGTACTGAACTGGATATAAAGGAATGGAACAGAACTATAGGGATGTGAAGAGATACCGCACTTAATGTGATAGATTACTTAACTGTGCATCTGTGGTATACCTAATTGTTGTCCACATGCATTCGAGGCAACATGCTAAGCGCTTCTGTCGATCTTTATCTCGGATTATCTACTTTTGTATTTATATAGTATAAAAAGGAAAATGCAAACACACGATAAACTCATAGCCTTAATGTACCTGTCTTGGATGGAATCCAAACGTCTCGGCGACCTCTTTCGCTACACTGACTGTGCCGTTCTTCTTCTTCAGCGCCAACCCCTCCTGTATGGTATTCTGGGTTACTTCCAGGTACAGCTCGTTACCATTGCTACCGTTACCCTGGTTACTGCCATTAGTACCAAATACATCCAAGCAGCGTACCCCCACCACATCACCTACGCCGACGGTCAGTACATCTGGGCTGATGACTATCTCTGCGTTGAACTCTTTTTGATGTATCCATAGCTTGCTGTTGTTAGGTCGCTCCATAATGTTATGTATAATTTAAACACTGATTGATTTGCATATTTTTTATGCGTGTGTACAAGTAGAATAAAGATAATGGCCCTCTGCATACGGTTAGGATACAAAACAACGTTGACTCTGTGGTCACGTGATGTATCTGAGCAGATACGCTCTGTACAAATCAATAAATATCCGGACTTATACTATCCACTAACATTTATCGCCATATACCAACGGTTATATGCATCTATCAATAGATATGTTCATTCACATCTATTCAGAACACTGAAGTTCTGACGTGATGGATGACGGCACACCGAGCACAGCTTGTTGTCTGATTAACAATGTCGAAACAAGAAGGCACTTACTGAAAGCTCAAATACCCAGGATGTGTGTACGTGATGTTCCCGATGTGATACCATTTGAATACTAGTTTCGCAAGCGACAAAGGTTTGAATATATACACACAGCCTGTTGAGTGCTGACAGTGACGCTGCAATATACTGCTGTATGTGAATAAACAGATACGAATGGTCGTACATATTATTAGTTCACGTACCGTTTTTCAACTTGAAACTACATATAACACAAAAAAATAAGCATCAAGCTCAAAGATTTAGCCGCCAAAAAAAGTAGGGTCCTAAAAACGCAACAAGGTCCCAATCGCTCTGAGTGACGCTCTCTCTCAATAAATCTGAAATCACGTTTTTTTTTTTTTTTTTTTTTTTGAACAATTTACTGGGGATCTTTTTGTGACGTCACTTCTGTCGTGTATTTTGTTGACATTTTATTGCATACTGACATAGCCTCCTAAAAAGAACAGACATACATAAATACCCTAATTGTGAAAGACATTGAGAGGGTAGCGTGCCCCAAACGGTGGCGTGGGCCCTACTCTCTCAGGAGCAGATCCCAAAAGTCCAATACTGATGGCCAGTGTAACGCAATAACAGTGAACAAACAAACCACAGTCCTGAGTCCACACAGGGGGGGGGGGCTGAAGTCAAATGGGCTCACCGGCACAGTGGCAGACGTGAGACCGGGCCGCGAGCTATTGTTTACTTTTTACATATATACGGAAACAAATACGTATGTATGTAACACACTCTCGCGGCAGTAGCTTGTCTATGAGAAGTGCGTGTTCCTTCCCTTCGGATCCTTCAGGATTCACCATTGTAGATTTGTAACCAGGAAAGTATTGTCAATTTACATATATACTTTGCAATAATAGAATGTAGACTGTAAGCTGTACACTCCTTGTGGCAATCAAATTGTGGTCATTTGTGATGCATAGGCTGAGGGATTGACGAGAGAACACTTTAAAAACAGAACAACAGACACCGAAGATAATTGAGGCAGTAGGTTCTTATCATTCATTGCATTACTAGGAATGTGGGTACGTGGCTGCGGTACGGCAGTTTGATTACAATATGTTCCTCCGCCGGGTTTCAGTCCGCCCATGCCCTTTCATATCGATATGTCCTTCTAGTTCAAAATCGCTTCAAGCAGCACTTCTATATATATATATATAAATTATGCCTCAGCGAATTACAAGAATATTATGTACTTTCATCACGAGAGCTTCGAAACAAAATGTGAGTATTCGACGTCCACTACTTTATAAATTAAGAGATTCAGACAGTCGACATACCATTCTTAGAAAACGACCGGAAACCTAGAGAAAGGTCAACAGGAAATCAGCACTGCACTGAATACAGGGCTGTGTGTACTATGGCCTGCGTTTGTAAATGAGATCTGAGAATGCTTTTAACATGGCTATGGGGCGATTGATTTATATATATATATATATATATATATATATATATATATATATATATATATATATGTATTGAAATGTATGTATATATATATATATTATATATAAATATACATATATTATTATGTATATATATATATATATACTATATGCATTATATTGCATATATATATTACATACATATATATACATATATATATATATATGCATATATATCTGTATATTATATATATATAATATATTATACCATATATATATATATATATATATTATATATATATGTATATATATACATATATATATATTGTATATATATGTATGTATAATAATATGATATGTATATATATATGTATAGTATGTAATATATATAGATTGTATTATATATTATTATACATATATATATATATCCATATATACGCCAGCTGATTGTTGTTGGTGACGTTGCATGTGATATGTGGTATCTGTATTATATCCATGAATCATATAAAAATATGTATTATTGATGTGTATACATAATATTGGCTGCCATTATATAATAACATGCAATATGATGTTGATGTATTGGTGCACATTACAAACATGTAATATATATATTGATTATGCATATATATGTGTTATGTATAAATATATTATGCATATATGGCCATATGTGCGCATTACGCAATGAGCATATACAATAATACTGTATTATATGTTTTATATAATATGTATTACATAACATATTGCATGCTACATGCAATAGATGTGTATTACAATATTAATACATGCATATTGGTAACATGATATATGATATTAATATTATTATTAATATATATGCATATAATGGTATTACACATTACATTTATTGACATTATGTGGCATGGATTAATATATGTATGCATATGGCCACATAATACATGTTATATGACACATGGCATGTATGTATAGCATATTAATATGTTTTGCATAATAATAATGTATATATGTATGGATGTCCATTACTTATATATTATTATATATATATTATAGCATGATGCATAATTCATTATTACATAATATATATTATTATGTATAATACATGCATTATATAATATGATATACTATGCACATACATATTATATGTATCATGTCCTCATGTGCATTACCATATATTATATGCATGTATATACAATATACATATATGTGTATACGCAATACTGTACACACAATATGCAATAATGTATTATGCATACATGTACATGCATGCATGCATATTGTATGCAATATAATAATAATAATTATATACAATATAATGTGTGATATTATTATGGATTGTATTGCTATTATTATTGATATGATGTAATGGCAATATGTATGCTTATTAACATGCATACGCAATAAAATGTAATAATATATGGCATATGTAATACGCATAGTAATGCAATAACCATATGTATGATGTGCATTATTGTTGATGGTGCATTATGATGACGTCTGTATGATGCATGTACGTATGTATATGTATAATATTATTATTAATATTATTTGCATTTTATACGCATAACATTATTATATAACATGTATGTTATATATATATATATATATTATCATTATATGTAATGTAATATACATATATATTATTATATTATAATATGTATATTATACGTACATTATATGCTATTAAATGATATACATATAATATATATATAATAATATTATATATATATGTATATATACCATATATATAATATATATATTATAATATTATATATATATAATAATATTATTATATATATATAACATATATATATATATATATAATATATATATATATATAATAACATATATATATATATATATATATATATATATATATATATATATATATATATATATATATATATATATATATATATATATATATATATATATGCTATATATATATATATATATATCACGATATGCTCAGGCCACAAAACAACAAGCCCACAACTGCAGCATTTATAATTTTTTCATCCCAAATGTGTAATATAAAATGGGAAAGGTGACACTTTTCAAGTTCTATTGTGACTTGTGAGTCGTGACGAGTGACAGTGTTGTGAAATGTGAGCTTGTGAACTTGAGCTGGCACATGGACACGATGGGCATGTGATTCACCATTATCCCATTGACGTAAGTACAAATACTAAATAGAGCAAATAATAGACAAACTACTAAATACATATTACCCAGACGTGAGATGAGTCACGAAAACGGAAAAGTAAGTGTTCGTTGAAAAATGAAACTGAGTCACTGACACTCTCTACCAGAATCTGCTGTGTCAGTCAATGGTCATTGCCCAAATTTTAACAAGAATGCAATTTCAATTGGTTTGACAGCGCATACTCGCCTCCGATCGAGTGAATTCCAATCCACTTGCAGTTGCGTTAAAATTTAAAGTCTCCCACCAAATTTAAATCAGTAGGGGCGCCTAATATTGGGCCTTTCACTTACGGCTCAACGGCAATCTCATTCCAATCAAAAAATATGTTGAGCTAAAAAAAAAATACTGGATCGTTATTCGACACAAGAGGAGAACAACAAAGCAACCCATGATGGACCATGGTCTGAATATATGTAATACATAATAATCAACACAAACTACAAACAAGGACATACACAAGCACTGTATTTAACCCATTTACGTTATACGTATCTCTGTTTGCACTATTTCAACCGGACAGGCACAATTCTGATACTGACCTGTGTGGCGTGCACAATTTCGGATAGGAAAGCATTTTCTTACCACCGCTGTAATCGTTCTTGTTCACTATGAGCTCGGACGAACCCACAATCAGCCCCTCATATAACTACTCTGCGGAGAAGGGAGGAAAGGGCGATGACCTAGAAATGGCAACGGCTGCTTCAGAAAAGTATGCATATATCAATAGAATGTGTATTGTTAACGTCATAAAAGTATGTTGATTGCGTCAGAAGAGTATGTAAATACGTTCCGAAATGCATACAGTTGGCCTCGATAGGTTTAAGTATATTACTTCGGCGACGTAAATTTAAAATCCCAAAAAGAGTATATTTGAATTCCCTTTACATAGATGATTTTGTGAATACCTTCACAAAGTTGTGTAGATACCTCCGGCTAAGTATATCAATACCTTCAGATATGCGTATGTCTACTTGGAGGTTACACGCCCCATGCCTTTTCGTGGTCTTTACTTTTAGCTATCATCCCAAGCCGCTCACTTTACAATAGTGGCTTTCTTGTTTTCAACGCAGTTGTACATTTTCTGCGTGTTCGTTTGTGAATTGGCTTTGTTCTCTGTCCGAATAAGTGAGCGATCTTGCTTGACGGGATGGATCTTGAGTGAACAATGAATTGTTTACATGTTGGCTATTTACATTTAAAATCTGGGAGTCTTCAGAGGAGTCCAGTTTTGCGTATTGGTAACGCTCCATACGCATGTCGAATTCTAAGAATGCGAATAATAACAAAAGTTCAAAGCTCAAACAAATGCTGACAGAGTAAAAATTGTTCATATGGCAGATATATATATATATATATTCACCTACCAGTGTATATTATATGTGTATATATAGTTATATGTGCTGGTGTGGGTGTGCGTTTATGTATGCATGTATATGTCTGTGTCTGTGTCTGTGTGAAATTTGCATACATATACATATACATGTGTGCATCATATATATATATATATATATATATATATATATATATATATATATATGTTGATGTACTTACATATTGACGCTTAAAATTTGCACATGAATCGACCTGTATCTATTAGTATATCAAAATAAACAGATACTTGCATGAGGCTTTTCTTTCAAGGGCAACTGTTCGATATTCAAAGAGATACATGATACATGTACTTTATATATTATTATATTATTATATTATTATAAGCATGCATGTTTAGAGCCGAACATATATTTTTGTAGAGCTATATTTATGCATATGTATATAGATAAATGTAAACTTATTGCATGCCTATATTACGGGTTTCTATCGGTATGTGTGTATTCAATCGCGGACGTGTGCGTCGTTTCGGTATGTATCCAATAGATGATACAGTTTGATTTACCACTGAGATATTTGATTGGGAAGAACATTGATCATTAAAAACTAGGTTTGTATGATCAATTGCTGGAAACATCCTAGTGTTGGTATGTGTGTGTGTATGATCAAACCATTGCCTATATCACGTTAACAGTGTAAGATGTTACATATTGGAGTCAAATACCCAATATATCAGTGCAATCTATATTGCGAACTCCCACATCGTGCTCAGACAAAGTATTGAGGTTCGTTCGCGATTTTTTTTTTCATCCTGTGAATTAGAACTATGTCTCAACTTCACATTATGAATCAAGTGCACTCAGTTTCTAGGACTATCTCAATCATCCATAGATGTACAAACGTCACTAACCTCTGTTGTATGCACTACCTCGACCAACACCTCACACAACTCCCACACCTCACAGCGTTGACAGCCGCCAAGGCGATACCGACGAAATGAGTCTGGGTGAAGACAATGTACTACCCCCACACCCCACCGTACCCGCCAAGCCCTCAGGTTTTGTGGGTCATATCAAGGCGCTTATCTTCTCACCACCCGGCTACAAGTTCGGTACCTGGGATGGCGTATTCTCGAGTTGCCTGACCAACTGCTTTGGGGTCATTATGTTCCTGCGTATGGGTTTTGTAGCGGGCAATATGGGGGTGTGGCAGGCGCTGGGGATGATTGGGAGTGTGTTCGTGATGAGTCTGTTGACCATTCTCAGCACCGCCGGTATATGCAGCACGTGTAGGCTGAGCAAGGGAGGGCTGTACGCGATCCTCAAGCAGGCTCTGGGCACTCAAGTGGGTATGTCTGCATAGATGCATGTAAATATTCATTTTTAATATATATATATATATGTACGTGCACTGTGTCGCCTTCTCTGCCTATTTTTATACGTATCCCCTCACTCACCCACTCACTCACTCAGGCGGCACCATCGGAGTCATCTACACTCTCGGCTTGGCCACGGTCAATGCCGTGTACGTGCTGGGTTTCGCCGAGGCCTTCTGCGAGCTGATTAACGCAGACTCCTCAGATCTCAACAACCTGCGCATAGTGGGTGCTATCACGGAGGTGGTGTGCTTGTGCGTGGTGCTATTGGGAGTGGAGTTTATTATGAAGCTACAGTTTATCTTCCTGGTCATGCTCATTGCGGCGCTGTTGAACATCATCATCGGTGGATTTACCTACCCCACTTTCGGCCAGGTGAGTTGAATGTGTTCTTAATTGGATTATATATATGTGTGTGTGTGTAAACATAAGTGTGTACGTTCATTTACAAATAGTACGTATGTTTATCTATATATTAGTTAATGTGTGCATATATATAGCACGCATGTTTTTACCTCACGTTTTGTTATAGACATGGTATACCGTGTTTGGTGTCATGCATATAGTTCATCATGAAGCGTTTGCTTGTCTTCCTGGTCATACTCATTGCGGCGCTGGTAAACATCATCAACAGTGGATCTACCTACTATAGCTTAGTCAGTGGGAGTGTAATTTGTTCTTATTTGGATTCTCTATATATACCTAAACCCTAAGTGTGTATATCCAACATACCGCCGCCCACTATCTGCGTGGTAATCTAGATTGTGACATCCTTGAGCATCAAATGAACATCAGCGTTGGTGGGTCTAAGCATAACCCTGCATAATTTCATGCCTCACGTCGCTCAAGCGCACCTGATCTGCACAGCACAGCTAGCGATACTGTCTACAACCACAAAGGCCCCATACATCCTTCCCTTGATCGTGTATCTCCTTGTGTCGCTTTGTTCGTGGTTTTAGGGTTGGGCTTTTAGCCAAAACCCTAAACCCCAACCCCCTATTAGTATCGGATAGCTTGGTTTGGTGCACGAGTTAGCTGTCACTAAATGTCCGACTGCTAACACCACATCTTTGGCCGCGGGCTGTGCAGTTTACCAGCACCAACCTCTCCTCAGACTACAACGAGGGCGAGAACTTCTTCACACTCGTGGGTCTGTTCTTCTCCACAACCACTGGTATCATGGCGGGTGCAAATATGAGTGGGGATCTCAGACACCCCTCGGTGGCTATCCCAGTTGGCACGGTCGCTGCAATTGCTGTGGGAGATGCAGTGTACGCCTCGCTTGTGCTGGTCATGGCCGCGGTGGCCTATTCCTCGGAGAACGATGTATGTCGATGTCGCTTTTCATGTGCATGTTTATATACGTATTTGTATATGTGTGTGTGTATGTATGTATGTATGTATATATATGTGTGTGTGTTTTGTGTTCTTTGTTTTCATATATATGCCATGGCTGGCGCTGTGCGATTCTTGTGCTGGCCTATTTCCACACGTGCTTGTTTGACTATGACTATCGCGGTCGGCTACTATCAGTGTTACTTGATCACATACTTCATTTGCGCACGTGTCGAATCGAACTCCCAAGTATTCTCCAGTATCCGTAAGTTGTCTACAATGTACTGCTGTGGATATACGACGTGGTACTGGGAACACATAAATTGTAGGGTTTGAGGGTCATATGCTTTATTTGGTCTTCCATCTGTACATGTTATGATGGGCGTATTGTAGCGTTTTTCGGGAGATGAATCAGTATCTTAACCCACCTCCTCTCCTCCCCATTTATGTATTTATTATATGAGTATATATATACATATATTATTATATATTATTATATTGTTTAGAACTTTAATTTGTGTGCCTGTAGAAATTTCCAGTTTAATACAATACATACCCCCTCTCTCCATTTACACTTATTTTCATAATTAGGGTATTGCGGCAACCGAATTGGTTACCTTAACCCCTTCAAATCTGTCCAGTTACTCATAACGCATACCAAATTTGCACTTACTTTTATTCTACCAGGGTATTGCGGCAGATGACGGTCTAGGATACTTGAACTCGAACTTCCTCATCGCACAATTCATCTCCGGGTGGCAGCCACTTTTCCAGGTTGGACTCTACATCGCTGCTATCACATCCATTCTTGGAGTGTTTGTCCAAGCACCTCGTGTTATGCAGGGTAAGAGATCATATATATATATGTGTGTGTGTGTTGTGTGCGAGTTTGTGTGTAAATATATATATATGATTTATATGTGCGTGTGTGTGTAATGCCATGTAATATATTGTAATATGTCAATTCATGACACGTAACGTAAGTTTATTAATGTGTATATAAGAGTTTATCTTATCTCTATTTCTTCCAACTCTTAATCTTGCAGGTAGTGGACAGAACTCATTTCTCGGACCATACATACTGACCCTTGCAATTTGTATCTATTTTCTATGCCTCTGTCTTTGTAGGTATTGGAGAGGACTGTCAAGTGCCCGGTATTCAACAGTTGGGTGTGGGTTTCGGCAAATCCGAAATCCCACTGCGCGCGACGTTCTTCACTGGAACCGTCACGTGCTGTAAGTGGTTGTTGGATGTTGAGGGTTTTAAGGTTTTATGCCCAGAATATGTAGATCACGATAAATGTTAGAAGTTGGGTACTGGCAATGCATTGGTATATGCGTATTGATTATTATACGTGCATAGTCCATTAGACGTTTGGTACTGGTAATGCTTTGTGATCCGAGTTGCTATTCTTGGTAATACATTGTGATCCGTGTTGTTGTTCGTCTGTGTGTATAGTTTCTTGATAATCATACGTATGCAATTATGAGATTACTCTGTTGGTAGTTTCCATGCTCTAGCTTCTGCATAGAGTTTGGCATATCATTCAATTGTGCTTTTAAAGTGTACTGGAAATCTCATGTATTCTGTCTTGACACCAGTCTTCATTCTCGGCCGTGCGAATCCTATTCTTCAGATACTATCACCATTTTCACTGGGCATTGTAGTTCTTGAATTTAACTATGTGGTCCTGGCTATCCTGAACGAGTGTCTGCCCTTGTAATGCGCAGCCTATGTTTTATCATACACTCTTTTAGTCCTTACGGCCCTGAATGTTCAAATCATCGTATTCTATGACCAGGCTTTGTGATTTTAGGTAATCTGAAGTAATCAGTTAAATACCATAATGATGCGCATCCGGTGCGTATCGCATGCCTCTGTCATTCTATTTTTCACACTATATTAAATAGCCGGATCTGTATAGCCAGGCTTTGTGGTTCTGGGTAGTCTGAACGAGGTAAACATACTAATATATCGGTCCTCCTTATGTTTGTCGTATGCGAGTGTCAATTGCCCTGGCGCCCCTATATCAATATGGCCCACTCTACTCTCTTAGTTATATACACCCGCACCTAATCTGGTCGTCGCAGACCTTTTTATATTGCTACATCCCCATTCAGGCCACTTTTTTCTTTTCTTTTTTTAAATACATCCTTACTTAGGCTTTGTGATTCTTGGTAACCTGAACGAGGTCGCTACCATCATGACGTGCATCCTGTGCTTGTCTTATGCCGCGGTCAACTACGCTTACTTCGCCTTGGCTACTGGTGGTCTGAGAGAAGAGGCACGCATGAAGCAACTCAAGGCGTACGGCCAACAGACTATGAACGTCGACACGCGCACTATGCAGGTATACACACAGATGCATATACATCATGTAGGTGCCTATTCAAGGTGGTAGTATATGTATTTCGGTACATTCTTCTCTGTGTGAGTGCTAGTGAGCATGTTAGGTATGAACATGCATACCTACCATATACGCCTGTATCTGTTCCAAGTGATAGCAGATTTCTTCTCTGTGTGAGGCAAACGTCTACTGATCATTTTTCCCCTATGCCCCCTTATGCTAGATGATATCGTTGGTACACAAAGTATCCTTGAAATACTCCTGGTACAAATACTAATACTAATCCTTCTGCCTTATGATCTTATTGCAGATGACATAATGCAAATAGTCTTCTTGATGCAAATAATACTTTTCACCGAGATGTACGTCCACTTCACAATGCTGTGCCGTTGAGATCGTAACTACCTAACGAATACTTCTCAGATGTACAAGCAATACGTACTGAATATACCATGTGCATTACATGCATCTGCACCGACACTCACACACAGCCATCTTATAAAGTACTTCTCGTATACACCCTATGCACTTCTTCAGTCCTACGTACACATCCACCTTACTAATATTCTCTCACATACACGCAGGTGGTACAAAACATGGCCCAGCCAGTGGAACAGGACTTCCGCAAACCGCCGCAATGGGTCATGCGCTTCACCAACCGATGGGTGTCGCTGCTGAATTGTCTGTTGCACTTTGTGCTCATGTTCTTCATCCAGTATGTCTATCATAGTATACTCGTTCCCTACTCGTGTTCTTTGTCCAGTTTTATTCATTATGTTTATTTCAAAATACGTAGCATTTGAAACAAATAT
Organism: Sphaeroforma sirkka; assembly: GCA_001586965.3. Lineage (NCBI taxonomy): Eukaryota > Ichthyosporea > Ichthyophonida > Sphaeroforma > Sphaeroforma sirkka. The sequence goes on along the minus strand of LUCW03001481.1, from coordinate 152,851 downwards.
TATGTTTTTTATCCAATGGCTATGCCCATCATATCGTAAACAGCATTTGAAACACATATATTTAACTAATATGTTCATTTTCTACTCATGTCTATTGTATTGTTCATAGCATTTAAAGCATATATATTTATGTGATATTTTTATATTCTACTCATCTTTGTTTAGTATGTTTACGTCTATCATAGTATACATAGCATTTGAAAAAATACATCTTCGTGACATTTTCATTTTATACTCATTTTCTTTATCCATTACGTCTATGTCTATCATAGTATACATAGTATTTGAAACATATCTATTTACGTGTTAATTTCATCTTCTACTCATGTTTTATTTTATCCTGTATGTCTATGTCCATCATAATATACATAGCATCTGAAACGTATCTATCTACGTGTTAATTTTATTTTCTACTCATATTGTACTTTATCCAGTATGTCCGTCTATCATAGTATACATAGCATTTGAAGCATATATTTATGTAATAATTCGCATTTACCTTCATGTTCATTATCTAGTTTATGTCTTTGTTTGAATGTGTAAAACATCATTACCATATGCTTAAGCATGTGGATCCCATTCTATGTATCGTGTTTTATTGTTGTCATGCTTGTTTTCGAGTTGGTCCTATGCAGGAATCTCTACCTTTACATCAGAACTACTCAACAATAAGAACATAGCCGTGTTCGTTATTTTATGGATGTACACCTACTCGTGTATCTCGCAGTATTTCTGGAGACCTCAAACCAAATGCGTCGCTCTTGATGATAGTCAGTCTTGTACTGCTGGCGATGTGCATGTATTTGTACTTGTGCATTAAAATACATAGTTCAAAACCTATATCTTTCATATATACGAGTACTTACATGTACATGCGTATCTTATTACCAAGGTATTGAACTCCTATATTTATCTCTCTCATCAGATGGTGGCTAGGTCTTGTGCTGCTGGTGATGTGCATATTCTTCTACCTGTACATCGGAATCCTTAATAAGGGCAATAATCGACTGGGAGACGCCGACTTCAGCTTCCGAGAGTGGCTTAACCCTTTGCACCACCCCTCTCGAAAGGGCCAGAACCAGAGACGGCAGGTGCGTGCACGACTTGCATAAGCAAGAAAATGGCGTTATGTATATACCTGTATATGTACTTATGTATGTATATGTATATATATATACATATATCATATGTGTATCACGTATATGAGAGAGAGAATGTGTGTGTACACAGTAGTATACACGTTAATTACTGTGTATATACACAAGTACTCCACAACAGAGTTATGTTTGGTAGCATGCGTGTATATGTGTATGTGATTGACTTCTTATGATGCTTCATCTAAAACATACACGGAGGTCGCATTTATCGGCATGTACAAAAATGATGTGCGAAGCCAATATTTATTTTCTTTGCTGTGTGTACACAGTAGTATACACGTTAATTACTGTGTATATACACAAGTACTCCACAACAGAGTTATGTTTGGTAACATGCGTGTGTATGTGTATGTGATTGACTTCTTATGATGCTTCATCTAAAACATACACGGAGGTCGCATTCATCGGCATGAACAAAAATGATGTGCGAAGCCAATATTTATTTTCTTTGCTGTGTGTACACAGTAGTATACACGTTAATTACTGTGTATATACACAAGTACTCCACAACAGAGTTATGTTTGGTAACATGCGTGTATATGTGTATGTGATTGATTTCTTATGATGCTTCATCTAAAACATACACGGAGGTCGCATTTATCGGCATGTACCAAAATGATGTGCGAAGCCAATATTTATTTTCTTTGCTTTGTGGTATTCATACAATACCCTTGTACCTCAACACGGGTTTCTACCAAAACTAAGTAACTCATTTCAACGCCACTTGTATTTTTGGTTTCGAAATTGTGTGTATGCGTGTATTTATCAAATCTTATATTTTGTTAAATGTCCCGAAATGCATAAAGGTCTATCAATCGATCTATACACAAATCTGAATGTCACTCTTGTCAACGTTCAACAAAGAATTCTCTAAACCTGCATGCATGCCCTGTAACTTTCCATTCTCGTATGAATTCCATCACCATACCACACCCCACCCAAAGGTGAGGTGAGGGTCTCCCATGAGGGATACTTCAGAATTAGGAAGACTATGTTAGTTGTGGACTAGCCTAGCCTATACCCCTAAACCACAGAGCTGTCCCATGAATCACCTCATTGCCTATACGACTGTTCCTGGTGGCATCCTGTTTGTTCGACTGTCTCGTACAAAATTCATGAACGCTTGCGCATCATTCGTGAAAAATAATGCCACTTGTCCGCAGGCCGCATTCAACAAGATTGGCCGTTCTTTTTATCACATAGCAAGTCTCTCGTCCGTTATATATATATTCTCCTTCCCTTTTTCCTTTCTTGTAAGTACACTTCTCCGTATAGTCTCTTAGCTAGCTCTTCTCATTTGTCCGTATTTAATTCCCATCTGTTGCTATAGGCGGGTGCCGGGCCCACAGTACAGGATGTGCCTGCTGCCTTTGGCGATCAAACTCAGGGAATGCCTTCTTCAGACGACAACAGAAGTAAGTGCATCTTTTGTTTCATTTTCACTCATATCTCGATTCGATGTCTACCTCATAGTCCAGTGGATATACATGCATTGTCTTCGCACTCTCATACACGTGTATTTCTTCGTTTTGAATATTATTCCTATCACTTCTTCGGTTGTGATTCCAAACGACTTGTGCAGCCCAGAAAAAAACTCATTTGTAGCGCTTTTGGGTTCATTCACGTATATGTACGTGTAAACCTAGTATTATTCATAGCAGTATTGCGCTTCTATGGATTCAATTTTGATGTAGCTATAACTTTGCACACGTGCATTTGGTTTATCCCTGCGTCCGACGAAAACTGCCTGTCAAGTTCTTTGACTCAGTGCTGTACCCCTCAATTTATTTCTACTCAGATGCCGCAGCTGATGTCTACCCTGCTGAAGAGTATACACCAGCTTCTGCCCAGCTGTAATTGTTATTAAATCTCAAGAATCAACTCAAAAAGAATCTCACACTCATTAATACCTCCGGGAAACTAATAAAAATATTCACATTCATATTCAATTTGGACTATGACGTGCAACGTTTAGATATGGAATATATATATATATATGTATATATATATATATATATATATATATCAGACATAAATATACTTACATATATATTGAGACATAAATATATATATATATATATATATATACATATATAATGCTTTGTATATTTATATATATGTGTGTGTGTATGTATGTGTGTTTGTATGTATATATATATATGTGTGTGTGTATATATATACATACATATATATATATGTATGTGTGTGTGTGTGTGTGTGTATGTGTATATATGTATATTTATATATTTATATATATATATATATATATATATATATATATATATATATATATATATATATATATATATATATATATATATATATATATATATATATATATATATATATATATAAATATATATATCGTGATCGGCCCAGGACTTAGCTGTAGAATTTTATGGCCATGTGAAAATTATCAAATGTTATGAACCAAAATATTCACACTGTCACATTATCAAATATATATGTGGGCCCAGAAATCAATACTCACTGCTACCAACTTCATATAATCTACTATTATCAGGATTGTGTGTGAACTAGCGCTTAATTTCCGATCTCACTATAGTCGATACAAGTTGGTTTAGGTAGTTAGTATAGAGGCACAGGTTGGTGTCGTGAGTATGGGTAAAACCCTAAAACCCTAAAACCCTAAACCCTAAAACAACCCCATATTGCATTGCAACAGCGGTGCGGGGGCTTTTGTGTACAGATGCTTGAATGGATAGAATTAATGGCACCTCCGGTGTTTGCGAGTTTAGGAGATGAAACCTAGAAGGCCAAGAAGCAAGTGCGGCGGTTGTAGACAGAACCGCAGCTAAACAGCAGAAGTCAGCATAACAGACTCCTTGGGAGACTAGATGTCATGGTAGGGTTATGGGCAATGGCCACCTGGGACGACGGTTAATGGATACACCTGTAGCAAGTCAAGTGCTACTCAACGGTGGCAAGTCTTTGACTGGTTGTTACAGACAACCATCAATATTGGAAGTTTTCCAGCTGAAAGCGATGGCAATCAGCAGGTGTAGGTAAAAAGGGCAAGCGTGCCCAAACACAGCTAGATGATACTCCATGCAAAGAACTTTTTTTTTGCGTGCGGAAGCCCTGCATTGGTAGGCAGAGGAGTGGACGGGAATATCGACGACAACACAGCCAGGCCGCAGCGGGCGGATATCAGGAGAGGTGCCTCGAGCGTGTATCCTGGTTTGCACCCTGATTCGTCAGGTGCGTGTAGTGATGATAATGCAAGCATCACCGCCGCCATGCAGAGCAAGCCTAGGGCGCAACTTCCGGACTCGTCTGAGGACGAAGTCGAGTACATGTCACCAGCCTGTACCTATGGCTTGAGCAGGCCTAGGGTGTATAACAAGTGACCTTATCCTGCCCGCGATCGCAGCGAACAACACCGGGAGGCACAGTTGGACCACCCACGCCGGAGATTCGTCCCGGCTCTGCAGGTTTTACCGCAACTGCCAGCTTCGCAGGTGAGCACCCCAAGAGAGGGTCAACCGCAGCTAACCCACAAGTCGTACGGGGAAGACTCGAGTCCTTCATGCAGCAACCTCCCACCAATTCTGTTGGTGTATAAAGTGGGTCACCCTTATAAACTGATGAAAATACAGGGGGGCGTGATGGGTGTATCACATCGTCAACGTAGGTGTTGGCCTCGGGAAGTCACCGAGTGCCTTACCTTTTCCCAGCTTCGCAGGTTCTACTGCAGCTACCAGCTTCGCAGGTACGTAACCGAAGAGATGGGCAACCGTAGCTAACCCAAAGGTCGCACAGGAGAGGCTCAAGCCGTTCATACAGCAACCTCTGAGCAGTTCTGTTGGTGTATATACCAAGTGAGCCACACTTAACTGATGAAAAGACGGGGCGTCGCGCAGGAGAGGCTCAAGCCGTTCATACAGCAACCTCTGACCAGTTCTGTTGGTGTATATACCAAGTGAGCCACACTTAACTGTGTAAACTTCGATGGAAATTACTAGGTTGCAAACTATATTAAACTAAAATACAATTTAGTCAGTTAGGATTTAGCAGTGGTAGCTTGTGTAAGAATGATACGGGACTGCCTCTTGTTAAGAGCCTAAATATCCTCGATCACACAGGGCGTACCTCTAGCTGTTCTTTATTGAATAATTTTCACTAGAAGTACTAAGTGTTCATGACCACATGCCTAATTTGTAGATAGACAGGGCTGAAGCTAAACTTATTTAACATTTTGCATATTCACGTTTTAACGTATTGTCTTATTAAGTAAACGTCTTGGTATCGTATAGTCTGCCTAGAGGAGACCGACTTTTACATGAACAGCCTTATTCTGCCAGAAAGATGAAAACTGCAGCTCGGGATGCGCATGAAGCATTCTCTTTATGTTTTATACACGATGTCTACGCAGGTATTGAACGGCAGACTGAAGCCTACCTTGGCAAAACCTCAGACCAGCTCTTTAGGTAGAGTACCCGTAAGTGGGGGTAGCTCGACTGATGAAAAGACGGGGGGGGTCATGATTGGCATATCTCTTGCCCTAGTAAACCTAGATTCGTCCAACCATACAACTTCTGAAGCTTGCCCGGACATTCTCCGCACCCGCATGCATGTGCCACGACAACTGAACACCCTGGAGGGTGTATGAAATGCCCCCTCGTTTCGCGCCTACAGCGCCGCCTTGACCTGCCGACGCTTCTCCCTACGACGCCTACACTCTCCGCGCTGCGCCCTCGCCTTCGCACCATGCTCTGACGAAGAACCCAAGAGACCATCCGTCTCATGCTCCGTGGGTACGAGTGGTGCTTCTCCGGCCGAGCAGGACAGGGACCACGGCACAACCATCCGTAGGGCGCCTGGCAAACGCATACACTCCCGCCCAAAATTTATCCGGGAGATGTATCCTTTCGGCATACGAGATACGACAAAGCAGAGTAAGGCCCCACGAAGGCTCATTCCTTTTTTATGACTATGCCAGAGACACACGCCAGCATTTTGGTCATGAAGCCTCACCACTCTGCATTTGGCATGTAGGGGCACATCAAGGTGATCTCCAGTTGCTCGGCGATCACCTTTGCCGACTCCCTGTGAATCAGCTCCCATGGCGTGTTGGCCCAAATTTTCAAGCTCACCCAGGACTCCGCCAAGGCACCCCCATCAGTCGATGGGGAGGAATACATTTGGAACTCAAGGGTATGGGGGGGGCCTCATGCGCGCTCGGTCTCGTCACGAACTTCGCCACCTTATACTCATTGGTCTTGGACTTAGTGTCGCGCGCAACAAAATACCGCCAGGTGACCCGTCGCTTAAGGTTCAACCCTGCCCTCCCACCTGCTCCATGATGGGTTCTACCTTTGCTGTCGTCCGACGGCTCAACATGTCTGCCGAACCGTTGTTGTAGAAATACGGCCTCCGGTCAGTCTAAAATATTAAGATCAAATGAGATAACATATTGGTTTTTATTTGTATTTTTAATAATTTAATACAAGTTTTTCTTCTTCAATATTTCCAAAGTGTTCTAAATTCACTTTGATGCCAATAGCCTCAGTATTTGGTATGACTCATTTACTTGGATCTATTTGAGACGATAGTAGATGTAGGATATTATAAACTAAATTTTATAATCTCTGAACTACTACTTATAGATTTTGGTCTTCCCGCCAATCTCCAAAATCAATAAGTCTTTTTCTTTTTTTTTAAGTTTTTTCTTCAGATGTAACTTTATTTATATTAGCTAATGTATTAACTTGACTTACGTTGTAAACTTCGATGGAAATTACTAGGTTTCAAACTATAATAAACTAAAATACAATTTAGTCAGTTAGGATTTAGCAGTGGTAGCCTGTGTAAGAATGATCGGGACTACCTCTTGTTAAGAGCCTAAATATCCTCGATCACACAGGGCGTACCTCTAGCTGTTCTTTATTGAATAATTTTCACTAGAAGTACTAAGTGTTCATGACCACTTGCCTAATTTGTAAATAGACATAATAACGTAAGTCACGTTAATACATTAGCTGATATAAATAAAGTTCCATCTGAAGAAAAGTTAAAAAAAAAAAAAAGACTTATTGATTTTTGAGATTGGCGGAGGACCAAAATCTATAAGTAGTAGTTCGAGATTATAAAATTTAGTTTATAATATCTACATCTACTAATGTTGCAAATAGGTCCAAGTAGATGAGTCATACCAAATACTCAGGCTATTGGAGCCATCAAAGTGAATTTAGAACACTTTGGAAATATTGGAAAAAGAGCTTGTACTAAATTATTTAAAATACAAATAAAAACCAATGTATTATCTCAATTGATCTTGATATTTTAGACTGACCGGAGGCCGTATTTCTACATAGCCCCAGTAGTTTTTAGAACTACGAACGTACGTTAAGATACGATCTAGTTGGTAAAGCGAAAACCAAAGTAAAAAATGGTTTCGGTCATGACTTATCGAGTAAGTATGTGCCTATATGTACGAGTTCAAGACTCATGTTGTACTCTATGACGTTTAGTATTTGGTCCAGTAACCATTTCCGATGTAGGCGCCTTACGTTTATTATCTGGTAAGGTAATAGCCAAAGGCTGTTCTTCATTAGTAAGTAAGTTTGAACAATTTTCTGCACTGTTGGTAAGCAGATCAGAAAGTTTAGTCACGTAGGAAGTAGGTGGCAAATAGGGAATTTCAGATCCGTCAGGGTTTGTAGTCACCTGAGGTAACCCTTTTCGTTTATCTCGTGTGTTCTTATGTAAACGCTTATTCCATTTCTTATTAAAGATACGAAGAAAGTCGCGAGATTCACGAAATGCATCGGAGGTTAGCCAAGCTACTGTCCCATCCATGAAACGGGTCTTGTAGTAAGTGTAACCGTCTTCGGATGTTTTGTCAATTATATCTTTGACTTGTGACTCCATAACTGGTACATCAGAATCAAATGAGCGAGCGAATGAGAGTTCGGAGGTAGGGATACGGTGAGTGCCTAGATTAGTTGCGCTAGTACCATCAATGTTATTCACTTCGTAAGTATCACTCTTCTCATCATGGTAGGAAATAACAAAAGGTCCTATCGTCTTAGAAGAGAGTTCGGTAACGTTGTCGTTTCGATTTATAATGTTAACGTAATCGCCGACTTTGAACTGAACAATGTTCTTAGTGTTATTCCATCGGTCATACGCTTTAAGTAGGACGCGATTTTTTGTGCTCGAGTAAACAGGGGTAAACAACGTTCTGCATATGCTCGATCTTTTTTATAGCCACGGGGTAGCGTGTTTCTCGGGCGCAGTTTTATCAAACGTTGCTTGTAATTCACTATAGCGGCCAAAGAAATAGTGAAACAGGAGTGTTCCAGTTTGAGGATTCATGCAGTTATTCATTTGAGTCTGAACCCATTTCAAATGATAAGGCCACATATCCTCAACGTCGTCTAGTGCGGTACGCAAGAGTTTCTTAAGTTCTCTATGACGTGTCTCTTTTGCACCCTGCGTTTGAGGTTTGTAAGGAACACCACGCCTATGGGTCATGCCTGATACGAGTATAAGTGCCTCCATTACGTCGGTACAAAACTCACTACCGTTATCAGAACATAGTACTCGGGGAAACCGAAGTCATTAAAGACGTGATAGCATAATTCTGCCACTGTTTGTGGACGTTTGTTCGGTATTGCATAAAGCAAGCTATAGCCCGAAGCCACACATAAGAAATGACAGATATATACATCGCCAGTATGCTTGGATCGCGGGAGTTTAACCAAATCGACTATGACTCGGCGCATCGGTTGGTCTTCTGTCACACTTTTTTTAGGTGCCCAACCGTATCGCTTGATCTGGTTCTTTTCACAATCAGTACAGCGTCGGTATACTTCACGTATGGTTTCTTTCAGCGCCGGGTGATCAAGCCCTGCACGAATAGCCATTTTATAAGTATGCTCATATGCTCGATGTGTTAAATTATGTATAATTTTAACTCTACTTTCGAGCTCCTCTAAGTCAGTCAGATTCTGCGTAACGCTGGCTGGATGAACCATAGTCCTGTTGGAAAGGGCAACCTCAGTATCAGGAGGGGTAGACTCCTGAGATACATAATTGACAACATTAGATTGTTGAAGTATCTTCTTCAGTTGTTTCGCAACTCCTGGCTGTTCTTTAAGCAGCGCTTTAAGTAGTTGAGTGCGAGCTTCAGGTTCTCTTAGAGTTTTGAGTCTTTGATCCATGGCCTTAGCTAGTTCCATGTTTTTTACGATCTAATGCCGTTTCAATCGGCATTACCTCGACTGCAATCTTGTTGGGTGCATGTGTTGTACGAGTCTTGAGCTTTTGTTCAAACTCTTTAGACTCCTCTAGTTTAGCTAAGAATTCGGTTGAGGGTTTGCACTTAGTGGTACCTGCAGGACCGATGCGACAAACAATGGTGTGTTTCCAAGATGTCTTCTTAATAGAATAGGAACCCTGATACAAAAACGTGTCGGTTTCACGGTCGACATAAATAGGTTCGTCTTGAATCATATTAATTAAATCACGTATCCATGGGTCGGAGTTACGTAAGGGACAACACAGCGTAATGGTAGATTTAGTAATATTAACATAATTTAACAACTGTGCGATAAGTTGACAAGGTGGGTTAGCCCACGCATTATGCTTTGATAAGTCAAGCTGAAATGCATCACCTTAAGGATGAGTCAACGACCTATATTCAGAAACCTGTTTGTTATGTTCTGCGGCGAACATATCAACAGTAAATGGACCCCATCGTGTTTGAGCGAGGTTAAAGCATTTCTTATTTAGCATCCAATCGGTTGCTAATAACTCCTTGACTGTTTTCTGGTAGTCGGGCACAAGTCGAGAGAGCTTGTCAGGAAGATGGTTATGTATTCCTGGTATGTGTGTTATATTAAAAGCGAACTTGGCAATAATGTCATCTCAGCGGCTCACCAACTGTGAATCAGGGTTCATATCTTTTAAGTATGTTAAAGACTTTTGATCACAGGCGACAGTAAAGTAACTTCCATAAAGGTAGTCTTTAAACTGTCTTAGCGCAATAACTATAGCAAGGAGCTCTTGTTTAACGGTAGGGTAATTCCGTTGACTCTTATTATAACTCTTGCTAAAGAATTGTATGTAGCGCGGTTTACCATTTATCGTTTGGTAAAGCACTCCACCTACCGCTCGATCTGAAGCGTCGGTTGCTACTTGGAATGGGACACCATCCACAGGGTACTGCATGATGGGTGCGTCCATTACTTTACTTTTGACTAGTTTAAATACTTCATCACATTCTTTAGTCCAAAGCTTTCCTAAAGGTCCTTTGTGCAGCCGTAGGTGACTGAAAGGCTTTAAGTAATGAGAAAGATGCGGTACCGAATCCGAGAAGAAGTTAACAAACTCACACACAGAGTTCACATCTCTTCCAATAATTGGTGTTGATAAATCCAACAGAAACTGTTTCTTGCCAGGATCAATTTCTACCCCTGCTGCAGATACTTTGTAGCCAAGTAAGTGTATAGTATCTTTAGCAAAAGAACACTTGTCTTCGTTAATCTTAAGTTTAGCATGATTAAGTTGCTTTAAGACTTCTTTAACGGGTGTAGCATGTTCATGTGCTGTCTTTGTAAAGATAACTATATCATCTAAATAGACTGATACGTTATACGACAGGTCCGCAAATAGTTCCATCATAACTTGTTGGAAGAAAGAAGGTAACATGTGTAAGCCTTCAGGTGCACCTTTAAACTGGTACTTCTTACCTTGCCAAGTAAAGGAAAAGTATTTCCTATGAGGCTCATATATTTGTAGTTGATGGAATGCGGCTTTTAAGTCTATCTTGGAAAAGATAGTCGCACCCTCCATTTTGCGTAGTATCTCGCTTATCTTAGGTAAGGGAAAACTATGTTGCGGAATTAGTTTGTTGATTGGCGACAGGTCTAGTACTACTCTTGTTTTACTAAACGTTCCATCAGATTTATATTGATCGACCGCTAAGAGAGCTAAGTTAACTGGGGTTGCATCATAATTGATTTCAATTAGACCCTGTTTTAACCAATCTTCGATTTGGGTTTTGACAACGCCTTTGTGTCTCCAACTCACGTAGTTATGTGAAGGACACTTTAACTTAGAGAAGTCGACGTTTGTTAAGTCAAGTCTAACGTACCCATTAGAGAACTTAAACATACACCAGTCAGTTATTGCAATCTTCCTTTTTTGTATAATTAAGTCCATAATTATATCGGTGAAGTGCGGAATCATATCCTTTGCTTCACCTTCCGGAGGTTTAGGTATCTTTAACATATTATCATTTGACTGATCTTTATTCGGGTCTAGCCCATTAGGCAGACCAGTGAGTGTTATACCTAAACTGAGAAGATCAGTCATACCTATAATTAAATCGTATTTCTGAGACATGTCAGTAACGATTAGGTGAGTCTTCATTTCTCTTCTATCTGACAGCATTATGTGTGCATAGTCAATGGCTTGTTCGCAAGTAGTAACTTTGCCATTTCCCAAGATCAAATCAGTTGTTTCGTTATGGACAGCCATATCTGTAGCGTAGGCTACTCGGCGTGAGATAGCAGAGACTTCAGCCCCTGGATCAAATAGTGCCATAACTTTTTTCTCCATTTACGAAAACTGCTTGAAAGATACGTTCATCTCCTTTGGTATGGATTTTATTGAACATTTTCTCATAATCTTGCTCTAGTGCACACATATGGTACTGTCAGTGCTTAACTTGGACGTCCGGCAAGTCCTTGCAATCCTCTTTGTGCCAACCGTTAGTACCCTTGCAAGTAGCACACTCTTTCATATAGTGTCCAAAATCTGGCTTGCCTGGTGCACACTTAACAGGGTCGTGTCTACCATTCCACTTGCCATTACGTTTTGTGAGGTTGTAACCACACTTCTTGCAAGGCGCTCTCACCTTTTCACCTTTCGGTTCGGTAGAAGTAGAGCCAGTACCCCCCCAGTAGTAGTGCGAGGTTTCTTAGTACTACGCGCAGTATTAGTCTCTACTGCGTTTCGCTTAGTGGGCTGGGTGTAGCTCGTGGTACTAAGTACTCTAGTAGAGGAATTGGTATGCTTGTGAACTATCTTCTCAAAGACAGACCAAGGCATAGATCGCAAATCACCATAGGCGATGATGTCATCATTGACTTTCTTAAAGAGGTTAGCTCCCAGAGTCTCCATCATCTGACAAATTAATAAATATTCGCCAGTATAGGTACGACCACCCATCCGAGTATTCATATGTGTCATATGAGCTAGAGCACCTCGAATAATGGTATCGTTCGCAAAGAACTTGCGAGACTCTAGAAGTTCACGGTCACGTGCATCTTCAAAAAAAGTGTTAAGTATATTATCACGCAACTGGTGCCAGGGTAGGGCTTTCCAGTTGGGCTCATGAGCCTTCAAGATAGTTTGCCATTCACCTGGCTCACAGAAATGAATAAAGGCATTCATCATCTGCTTATCCTTAAGGCTGGCAGACTCCTTAAGTTGGTCGAAGGCCTTCAGTGTCTCCACTGTACTCTCATTAGTAGAGAAATCGACCTCAGCCTGCGCGTTACCTAGCTGCTTTATAAAGCTTGGTTCTAAGTGTTCACGAGGCTCATGCTCAGTGCTACGGGCTGCTAGTGCCAAGATAGTGTCTATTTCCTTTCTCTTGTTATCGATTAGATAGCGAATGTTATCCGCTTCCTATCGTCAAGGTCAGAGTCATTCAATAGACGGTCCTCAAGGACTTGCATACCAGAGCGTAATAGCCTGAGACGAGTATGTCTGGTTCTCACTTCCTCATCCTCAGGATTAGAGCGGGAACTCTCTAACGAGGTACTGGTGTAGCGATTGCCAAAGTCGTGATTACCAGGGTTAGTTGGCAAATGAGGGTCGATATTACGAGGATGGTAAGCCTCATCGAGTTCCATACGATCATATCCTCTGACAGGGTTAGGTTTGTCAAGAGGATGGTCAATGGTAGCATCAGAGCTATAGAGATTAAATTTTGAAATATTTTCTCTCTCGCCAGTGGTAACTGGCTTAGTGGTAAACATACTGGCTGGTAAACCAGTAGGTCTCGGGTTCGAAACTGGGCCCGAATTTTCTTCTTCTTCGGTATAGGAAGAATATCAGCCAAGTGGGACACGATAGAGGGGTCCACAACTGCTGCTGCCGCTAGCTCCTTCAAGAGCGCTTCAGTGCGGTTCAATTGGCGTCGAGATTGAGAGGATCCAACCACTCGTTGTCGAGTTATGGCGTCCTCAGCTTCGGCCCCAAGATTTGAGCTGAATGGAATGGCTTCTCCATCGATGGCGAAACCGAAATTTTCGGACAGATCCAATACTTCCTTTTCACTCCGGATTTGTGCTTGAGTGTCCTTTAGATGTGGAGTTATAATGCCCCCGACATTCGTATCCACGAATTTTCCAGCCTTTCGACGTTTATCCCCAATATTTGACGGCACGTGGTCAGGGGGCAAGCTGGGGTCCTGAGCTTCACTCCTAGGTGATACACGGACGCTGGCGAGCCTTTCCGCGGTAGTAGATACCTCTTCTTCCAAGGCTTTAGGATCCGACGAGTCATCTTCAGAATAATCCTCTGTACCAACCTCAGAATTTGCTTCCCCAACAGTTTCCTCGGCAGGCTCAACTCCAGACAGGCTAGGTGTTTCCACAGGGACCTCAGGAACCTCGGCAGGCTTAGCAGGCTTAGAGCTAGCGGCTCCCTTGCCTTTAGAAGTACCCTTAGCCATAGTATTTGCTGGATAGTAAATCGATGTCAGACAGTCTAGAAGCAGTACACTACTGTAACTACTAAATAACTGAAAAATATGTAAACTTCGATGGAAATTACTAGGTTTCAAACTATAATAAACTAAAATACAATTTAGTCAGTTAGGATTTAGCAGTGGTAGCTTGTGTAAGAATGATCGGGACTACCTCTTGTTAAGAGCCTAAATATCCTCGATCACACAGGGCGTACCTCTAGCTGTTCTTTATTGAATAATTTTCACTAGAAGTACTAAGTGTTCATGACCACATGCCTAATTTGTAGATAGACAGGGCTGAAGCTAAACTTATTTAACATTTTGCATATTCACGTTTTAACGTATTGTCTTATTAAGTAAACGTCTTGGTATCGTATAGTCTGCCTAGAGGAGACCGACTTTTACATGAACAGCCTTATTCTGCCAGAAAAGATGAAAACTGCAGCTCGGGATGCGCATGAAGCATTCTCTTTATGTTTTATACACGATGTCTACGCAGGTATTGAACGGCAGACTGAAGCCTACCTTGGCAAAACCTCAGACCAGCTCTTTAGGTAGAGTACCCGTAAGTGGGGGGTAGCTCGACTGATGAAAAGACGGGGGGGGGGTCATGATTGGCATATCTCTTGCCCTAGTAAACCTAGATTCGTCCAACCATACAACTTCTGAAGCTTGCCCGGACATTCTCCGCACCCGCATGCATGTGCCACGACAACTGAACACCCTGGAGGGTGTATGAAATGCCCCTCGTTTCGCGCCTACAGCGCCGCCTTGACCTGCCGACGCTTCTCCCTACGACGCCTACACTCTCCGCGCTGCGCCCTCGCCTTCGCACCATGCTCTGACGAAGAACCCAAGAGACCATCCGTCTCATGCTCCGTGGGTACGAGTGGTGCTTCTCCGGCCGAGCAGGACAGGGACCACGGCACAACCATCCGTAGGGCGCCTGGCAAACGCATACACTCCCGCCCAAAATTTATCCGGGAGATGTATCCTTTCGGCATACGAGATACGACAAAGCAGAGTAAGGCCCCACGAAGGCTCATTCCTTTTTTATGACTATGCCAGAGACACACGCCAGCATTTTGGTCATGAAGCCTCACCACTCTGCATTTGGCATGTAGGGGCACATCAAGGTGATCTCCAGTTGCTCGGCGATCACCTTTGCCGACTCCCCTGTGAATCAGCTCCCATGGCGTGTTGGCCCAAATTTTCAAGCTCACCCAGGACTCCGCCAAGGCACCCCCATCAGTCGATGGGGAGGAATACATTTGGAACTCAAGGGTATGGGGGCCTCATGCGCGCTCGGTCTCGTCACGAACTTCGCCACCTTATACTCATTGGTCTTGGACTTAGTGTCGCGCGCAACAAAATACCGCCAGGTGACCCGTCGCTTAAGGTTCAACCCTGCCCTCCCACCTGCTCCATGATGGGTTCTACCTTTGCTGTCGTCCGACGGCTCAACATGTCTGCCGAACCGTTGTTGTAGAAATACGGCCTCCGGTCAGTCTAAAATATTAAGATCAAATGAGATAACATATTGGTTTTTTTATTTGTATTTTTAATAATTTAATACAAGTTTTTCTTCCAATATTTCCAAAGTGTTCTAAATTCACTTTGATGCCAATAGCCTCAGTATTTGGTATGACTCATTTACTTGGATCTATTTGAGACGATAGTAGATGTAGGATATTATAAACTAAATTTTATAATCTCTGAACTACTACTTATAGATTTTGGTCTTCCCGCCAATCTCCAAAATCCAATAAGTCTTTTTTTTTTTTTTTTTCTTTTCTTCAGATGTAACTTTATTTATATTAGCTAATGTATTAACTTGACTTACGTTGTAAACTTCGATGGAAATTACTAGGTTTCAAACTATAATAAACTAAAATACAATTTAGTCAGTTAGGATTTAGCAGTGGTAGCCTGTGTAAGAATGATCGGGACTACCTCTTGTTAAGAGCCTAAATATCCTCGATCACACAGGGCGTACCTCTAGCTGTTCTTTATTGAATAATTTTCACTAGAAGTACTAAGTGTTCATGACCACTTGCCTAATTTGTAAATAGACATAATAACGTAAGTCACGTTAATACATTAGCTGATATAAATAAAGTTCCATCTGAAGAAAAGTTAAAAAAAGAAAAAAGACTTATTGGATTTTGAGATTGGCGGAGGACCAAAATCTATAAGTAGTAGTTCGAGATTATAAAATTTAGTTTATAATATCCTACATCTACTAATGTTGCAAATAGGTCCAAGTAGATGAGTCATACCAAATACTCAGGCTATTGGAGCCATCAAAGTGAATTTAGAACACTTTGGAAATATTGGAAAAAAAAGAGCTTGTACTAAATTATTTAAAATACAAATAAAAACCAATGTAATATCTCAATTGATCTTGATATTTTAGACTGACCGGAGGCCGTATTTCTACACGTTCTTATGTCTATCTACAAAGTAGGCATGTGGTCATGAACACTTAGTACTTCTAGTGAAAATTATTTAACAAAAAATAGCTAGAGGTACGTCCTGTGTGATCGAGGATATTAAGGCTCTTACCAAGAGGCAGCCCCGATTATTCTTACACAAGCTACCACTGCTAAATCCTAACTGACTTAAATTGTATCTTAGTTTACATAACATAGTTTAAAACATAGAAATATACATCGAAGTTTACATTGTCGACGCCCCGCACGTGCAGCAGCACGACGTCAACATCCCTACACGCCTCTTGCCAACGCCCTTGCCGATGACCCCTAAGGTCCGTCGCAAACTCGTCCCTGTGTCACATAGAGAGCAAAGCCTCATGGTCCAAGAACAGTGTCACTGGGTGTTGCGAGCGCTCGTGCATGAGCCACAGACCTGCGCCAGCCACTACTTATCGGTAACATGGTAGTTCCGTGGTGCAGGGGCGCACTTGGAGAAAATATAGGCTACCGGCCATCATATAAACAAAGAAGAAAATTTAAAGAAGAAAAAGACATTGGAATTGGAGATTGGCGAGAAAACCAAAACCTGTGAATGATAGTTCAGAGTTATAAAATTTAGTTATAAGACCCTACATTTACTAATGTTTCAAACAGGTCCAAGTAAATGAGTCATACCAAATACTCAAGACTATTGAAGCCATCAAAAACCCACACGCCTAACTTGTAGATAGACACAAGAAGGTAAGTCACGTAAACAAATCAGCTCATATAAACAAAGTTGCATCTGAAGAAAAGTTAAAAAAGAAAAAGGCATTGGATTTGGAGATTGGTGGGAAAACCAAAACCTGTGAATGATAGTTCAGAGTTATAAAATTTAGTTATAAGACCCTACATTTACTAATGTTTCAAACAGGTCCAAGTAAATGAGTCATACCAAATACTCAGACTATTGAAGCCATCAAAAACCCACACGCCTAACTTGTAGATAGACACAAGAAGGTAAGTCACGTAAACAAATCAGCTCATATAAACAAAGTTGCATCTGAAGAAAAGTTAAAAAAAGAAAAAGGCATTGGATTTGGAGATTGGCGGGAAAACCAAAACCTGTGAATGATAGTTCAGAGTTATAAAATTTAGTTATAAGGCCCTACATTTACTAATGTTTCAAACAGGTCCAAGTAAATGAGTCATACCAAATACTCAAGACTATTGGAGCCATCAAAGTGAATTTAGAACACTGGAAATATTAGAGAAAAAAATACTTACATTCAACCGATATGTTATCTCATTCGATCTTGATAATTTAGACTGACCAGAGGCCGTATTTCTACACTCCTTCAATCTCTCGTTGATGAGCCGGAATGCCGCCTCCTGCTGAGGGCCCTACTCAAACGCAATGCCGTCCTTCACGAGTTCGGAGACAGGCGCCAATATCTGCGCGAATCAGTCGATGTAGTTCTTACAGAACGTTACCGTGTGGTACCACGACCGCACACGGTCTTGATTATTCGGGCCGTCCACCTCCAGCAACGGCGCCAGACGATCCACCGCAATCGTAGCTCCTTCGAAGCCAGCCCATCGCCCAAGTCCTATACTAAGAAACCCTCACCCTTAATTTGATATGGTATTTTTTTTATTCATTTATACAGTTCATGTATATCAATTAAATACAAGATTTTTATCCGATAGATAGTAGGAGCTACAGAGTAAATTGATATCATAATATTAGCGCATCTACTTTTCCTGGTGAGAAAAACTTTCAGTTGCGAAGTCTGAATAAACCATACGGGTTCCCACAACGTGCGTATTTGTGCTGACAGTTTTTCTGGTCAATCCTAATTGGTTTGGACTGCGTTTTGCTAGTCGATACATACAGCTATAAAGACCAAACCTATAGAGTGGTTGTGGCCAGGGTATTGTAGAAACAAACCAAATATATAAACATGTGCATAAATATGAACACAAGTGTACCAATATATACACATATGTGAATATATATATAAACACATGTGTGCCTGTATACTACGTCTCAACCAGTATAGACCAACAACCACCGAACTGATCAACCGATGAGACACATTTAACCTAGATGGTCTAAGGGTGTTGTCTTTTAAATTATGAGGTCATTCTGCTACAACTATATTCTTGGTCACATGGTCCATAATGGTCACAATATAATATATATTGATGCTGTCAAGAACTCTTTAGCTGCGTTACTTTTAATGGAGCACATGATGACTTTTAAGTCCGATATTATCAAGGCCCGAATTGCGGACTGTGATCGTCGAGTGCGGCATTCCATTGATTATTAATCAGCAATACCACAGAACAAGTAAATGTTTCAGGCGTAAATTAAACTTCGAGCAGTAAGCCAGCATGCCTGCCTGTATGGTTGACGCATATTACAGGGGTAGTAGAAAATATCGGGATAATACAAAGGTGAAACAATTCTCTCACTGTGGCCATTCTGAACACGATATCTGTAAAAATAACAAATCCCTTATGACTGGAATAGAATCGGGGGACATTAAATTGCGGATGTAGATGATCAAAGTTAGTGACCGACAAGTAGTGTGTTATAAAAATATCATTGACGAAGACTGGCGGCCAGTGTCGGCGGATATTGCCAGGAAAAAGAGGGTACGTAATGCACGTATGAACTCATTTACAACTCTTTACGAAAGTTCGACCTAATGCGTAGCCATCGCTATATTTACAGTCAAGAACTCCGATGCCATATAGTGCAATTAGCAAAACGGATCATAACCGAAAAAAAGGAACGAACTACGTGAGAAGAAACGCATTGTTGAACAAACACAATATAAAGATGTAGAGCGAATTGGCCTTGAACAAGACATGAGACGATCAGATTTAATCGATAAAATCATTACACACTTGGGCTAAAGAACGGAAAAGTTGGACGAATGAAGCATCAAAGCGGCATACGTATGTATCGCACCATTCTCAACACAAATGGAGAGA
Organism: Sphaeroforma sirkka; assembly: GCA_001586965.3. Lineage (NCBI taxonomy): Eukaryota > Ichthyosporea > Ichthyophonida > Sphaeroforma > Sphaeroforma sirkka. The sequence continues at coordinate 133,547 of LUCW03001481.1, read as the reverse complement.
TGGACGATACGACATATGTAAATATTGGATATGTACACTAGTTTTGCTCATGTCTACTTACAAGGATTCCAACGTTCCACAATTATACCATAAACAAAGAATTACGGAATCGAGTAAATACGGAGAGAGGCTCAATCGACAGCAGGTAGCAGGAACAGATGCAGATGACACGTACAAGGATCATGCGGGTGATAAGAATAACATTGAAGAGATGCAAACAGACGTGCGCAAATCAGCTGTCACTCAGGTCGATTTTCTTGCAAGCCAGATAAAGCGAAGGTTTTATGGGTGCATATTACACAATGATGTTTGCGCTTAGCTGGTGCATGTCCTCACCTGGTGGATACGAAGCTGCCAGAAAGACAAATACACAAATATTGTTGCCTTCTCCTAAGCTGTTTGGAGAGACTAGTCTACCTGTAGACTGTATATCATTAGTAGACACACAAGTATTGCGAAAAATACTACAGACCAGCTTGTAAATAATTAAAAAATGTAAGTAGTGGGCTTACTGAATCCGTGGGTATGAAATGAGCTATGAAGCTTAGTAAATTCAGAGATGTACACGCAGAGAAATTGTCAGTGATTGCTTATTACAGCAAAATAATGGTCAAATATTAGGCCAAGCACACAACAAACCAAAGTCACCAGCGTGTGATTGCTTGTTACAGCAAAAGAATGATCAAATATTAGGCCAAGCACACAACAAACCAAAGTCACCAGCGTCACACTTGAGCTGCGTCACTATGTCAGGTGTCATAAGTAAACAGCACAATGCACTACTTGCAGTGCCGGGTGTGCGCACCTAAGGGCGAGTACTTACAGCACAACTCGTGAGAAGGTTTGAAACGACCGTCACTGTCGGACAAAAATCTTTGTCAATGATCACAACCGAAGCAGCGCCGAACAGGAACGCAATAGGACGTTTAGCAATGCAGTATGGACCGGAAGAATTCAGGATTTACGAAGTACCAACAATTAAGATTTAGTTAATCATCTTACGATAAGTGACTACATATCACCTTCTATATACATATTGCAGTGTGATTATCGGGTCTATATATATTTCTGCTATGTAAATATATTAAGATATACGCAATAGTTGGCAACCCGCGAAGGAGGAGAAGCTGATATACCCTGATTTACTGGACATTTATAGGAGTTTACCAGTTCCTGGTGGCGTTGCCGATTGTCATGACCTAGAGGTACAGTATGATGAACGACAGAAACTTGAGGCGTATGCAACTTGCAGCCTCAGCAAGAAAGCTGTCTTTACCGGCAGCTTGGAGAAACAACAGGCCAGCGCTGCCGTGTCGGGTATGTCAGTACTACAACTATTTGCAGTGTTCTATAATGCCAAATGATAACTATGAACTAATCCATTAACCAGCATTCTGTATTTACAAACACAGATTTCATCGAATCAATACAGACAGTGCTTCCCCTAAATAATTAAAAATGCACATTAAGAGTTTATTCGGATGATTCGGTCCGAAATACATTATGACACACACAAGCCATCTTTACCGATACATCAAGAAATTAGAACTTTCAATGAACAAAAAGGAGACTATTCTGGAAACGACTCAATATTAGGAATAGCAGTATAGAAAAACGAAACTCTGATACCATGTTCGAAGTGTACAATAAAGTGTGATATATAAGCGTGATACTCCTTATTCCATTATGATTACAATTATGGGTGCTACTCATCATGTATATGGCACTAAAATTACACAATATTCTCGCTAATGTTTAATATCAGGATGTAAATAGTGATCGACATGTTGAGGTCTTGAACATCATACTACAGTTAGAATCATGGGAGTGCTGGGGAAATCAACGCCGAGAGGAGGGGAGAGAGACGGGAGATCGTTGTAAAAATACGCACTACAAACTTCTGCGAAGGTCTGTCATCAGAGAGCCATTTACCAGCTTCACACACTTTCCGTGTTATAGGCAGTCAAATCAGGAATCAACTTGACGAGTTGGGGTTTCAATATGTGATCCCTGGCAATGCATGTAATAATCGCATTGAATTGCACTTTGGTGCTGCTCGCCAAGCAAACGGGGGTGAACCAAATTTAGATGTGACCGATATGTGCGAGCATGAGTGGAAAAGAATATTATTTAATGCGTACATCGCAGTATCCGATGAGGTGAGTGGATCGTGCAATCGTAAACAAAGCTCGAAATATATTTGACATAGAGCCTGATGATCACTAACAACATTGATGCCATGCTAGTCCCCTATCACGAACAACCGGTCTGTGTAATACAGATGTACGAGAGACCAATATAACCTTACATCGCGGATTCTTGTGTCAAAAGCTTATGTTTGTGCTAAAAAAAGGCAACAAAACTACAACAATGCTGTGAAGTATGCATTGCTTGTGTGAGAGAGGACAAAAACTTACCTATTGGTGATGTGAGTAGTGTAGAAACGATTGAGTGCCCAAAGAGAACTATTGAAATACATGGAGCAAGACGAACTAACTTATCCAACTCCGGATGTATGTGGTAAGAACACTTAGGATCAGTTTTAATAGATTTATTTGATGATTTTTGGTTTGTTCGATCAGAATTTCTGATCGGTTATAACACATGCCAAGTTATCAAATTTATAGTTCACAAGATTGGTCAATAAAGGTACAACGACTTCCCTTGCAGGAGGGGAGTACGTTGAGATAGAAAGTGTATTGACTACATTTTTAAAAAGCTTATAGAGTTGTACAACTATTGAAGTATCTAGTAACTAGAATAGCACATAGATAAGGAATAGAAGGCTAGAGAATGAAAAAAAGGTGAAATGACCGACAAATTTTCTTGTTCTACATTAAGATCAGCAGACATGGTCGAATCCTCCATTCACCGCCGGGACCACTATGAATACTACGTGGACGCTACAAGGAGTAGAAGCAGACAGTGGTATAGGAAGCAGCGACTCTAGCTATAGCTTGCCGGCGCTGATGTATGACTCGAGTAGTGAGCAAGACAACACGGAGATGATGGTGGTCCATAGGGATGTACATGAAGCATTGAAAGGACGTCATAATAGACGTGACCATGGGAATAGTTGGCAATGTGCGGCACCCAGGAACGTTATTGATTTTAGACCAATATCTAGACGGCTGGAATACGAAAATGACGTGGTACGGTTCCGGGCAACCATCAACAGAAGACTCGTGTAAAACGAACACGACAATGAACAAGCCAATGAAGCTATGGAGACACAGAGGAGAATAGTATGAGAAGAGTAATAGTATGAACACATCACCCGTAGGTACGTTTAGTCACACGGGGCTGTAAGTAAACATGTGACGTTGTGTGTGCATGAAATAACAAAGGTGAATGACTTCGACGAGGAACTAATTGCTGCGACGGTGTGACACGACGGATTTGTTTATGTCAACAATTGAAATAGGAAACAAGTAGTAAGACGAAGTGTCTGGATATAAGTGCATGCAAGAAGGACCGAGGCGATGTTTATATAGTATGTGTAACACATGAATTTATAGAAATGAGGTTATGAAGAAGTATTCCACCATAGTAACTAGAGGTTTACGGGTATATGTGTGGAAGTTGACATCCTTGGAATCTGCCTCGAAAAGTAGTAAATACATACTGAACAGGATATGTCTCTATACACGGATTTAGGGTTCCTGTCGCCCACACACAAGCAAGAAGGGATTCTTTTCATAAATAATCAGTACCTCGGATGTATCCCAAGTAGCGAAGAAATAGTAGGATACCAACCAGCGATACTAGCGTACGACGCTGGCAATACGCTACGATGAACGTGGATAATGTTAGTGGAGTTAGACGCATGCTCTTGGTACAGTGGGTTAATACACAGGGGGAGTAACTCCTACACAACATGACGAAAGACAAGAGAGCCCGAGTAAGTTTGAGAATACCATAAAGTAGAATTGCTCATCGAAACCAGGGCTGTTTCTTCTACTTTCAATTGTGTGCGCTCTGACACCGATTGAGATGGTTGAGGCACTGAACAATCAATGTACTAAGATAGTCCAACTCACTTTCAGAGTACTATAAACATGCATATTTGAAGCAGATGGTGGCCATCAATGCTTTGACGATCAAACCCATGCAACCCATACACACAGCCCTTACAAAAACCGAGCCAGGATTTCTTACTCGCGAAGCAACATACAAGTCTTTTTAATTCATAAGTGTTTGGTTCATTGACTTCGGCAATGAATGTTGTTTTCTTTCCACAAGAAGGGTAACACGGTGCATGTCACTTGCCCCAACACCAACCACACATGCTGGTCTCGTCTTTGGGGACAGTAGCAAGGCCACACTTATCACACCCTATGGACTGCGTGTGCCATTGTATGGCGGCCTAATTGTGTTCTTTAACGGATCGTTTGGAGTCTACCATTGCAGCTACTGGTGAGTATATGCATGTGTTTATGAGCTATGCACGTTTGTGAGCATGCAGTATGGATTAACTACTAATTTTTGACAGCTACGGTTGTTGCGGGCTTCTCGGCCCGCTCAAATCTCTACCAGTAGGTTAACGATGGCATCACACCTCATTTGTCATGATAGCGATTGACACAACCGTTCGATACACTAATACAACACACCAAGCGAATCCTTCGCACACATAGTACACCTGTATGTTGCCCACAATCTGTGTATATTTTGTACATACATATGATCAAAACAAGATAAATCATATCGCATCATGTTCATTCGTGTATAAACCAGAATAACCTAACCCACCAATAATTTGTGTCGTATATCAGTCTGTTAATATTTATCCAATTTAACACTGATGCACAGACAGCCTATACACATTTGTACTGGCAATGGATCCAGTAGGCCAGTCGTAGAGAGTAGCCATTTAATTTCTGCTCGAGACCCTAATCGAGGGCCATGATACATATCATAGAATAGCCATGTTTGGAAATGCACTTTGTGCATAATCCGAACAGCCAATAACGTGCGCAAATGAAATTTGGGAGGTGCCATAAGAATTTTTCGGGGTTGTTTTGCGAGCCAAACAAATTGTGCCTTTCAGTATGGCTACAGGTGGTACTGTAGATATGAAGATGGTTAAAATCTACAAAGTTATTCACAAATACATCTAGACAAACACTCACTACAGTATGTATATTATATATATATATATATATATATATATATATATATATATATATATATATATATATATATATATATATATATATATATATATATATATACATTATCTATATATTGTAAAACATACCCATATATATATATCATCATCAATATTATATATATATATATATATATATATATACATATACATTGCAATACATCATCATATCATCATCATCATCATCACACACACACACATCACACACACACACACATACAATATATATATATATATGTCTATATTTATATAAAAAACGTGTTTTTTTGCGATATACGTACACGCGCACATACACGCTACATCGGACACACACACACACACATATATATATATATATATTATTTAGATATATATATATTGAATGTATGTATGTATGTATGTATGTGTGTATGTATGTATGTATGTATGTATGTATGTATGTATGTAAGTGTGTATGTATGTATGTATGTATGCAAGTATATGTATTTATATATAAGTTTACATGGGAACACATCGGTGGTCCCCGTAAATATTGCAAGTGTGGGTATGGAGAGTTCACAGACTGAAGATTGCTATCTTTCAGTTCAGTATACGTATAGATAATTTGCAGTAGACCAAAAGGCAGTATATATTTGAGGTTATTCTAAGTACACACCTTGATCACTTCTGGTTAAGCATATCACACACATACGACTGAAGTAGCATCTTCCCATTCTCCAGAGATTCTCAGGTGCATATGCGGAAGTGGCGAACATCGCCATAGCCTCTAGTGGCTCAAAACTACTTGTTCCCTCTGCATGGACACAGCCGTATTGCGGTACAGTCTATGCACTAGAAGTTTAAATGCCTGTACGTTGATCAGACATGTACATCCTTTTTATCTGACACTCCCTCGGAGGTGCTCAATTGGTCAAGGTCCGTGCCGGTATGAAGAAATTTATCTTTTTACCACAGAGCGGTTGAGTTGCCGTGCATAGTGTGTAGCTAAAGCTATACCACAGTACAATTCGTACTGTGCAGTATTCTTCAATTAAACGTTGACCTCTTATCTCACTATCTACCGCGTCCGCAGAGATATCCAGCTGACTACGGCGGCACGAGCACATTATATGCGGATGTAATACTCTGATTGCGTATGGAATACTCTGATGGGTCATTATGTATCAATATAATATTTTGTTGGTGCATCATGTGTGAATACAATACTCTGACGGGGCATTACATGTGAATGTAATAATTTGATGGGTCTTTATATGTGAATATAATACTCTGGTGGCGCATTATGTGTGAATATAATAATTTGATTGCGCATTATATGTGAATATAACAATTTGATGGCGCATTATGTGTGAATATAAAAGTTTGATTGCGCATTATATGTGAATATAATAATTTGATGGCGCACTATGTGTGCATGCAATACTCTCATTGCTTTGAACGTGTGACCAGCCTCCTTCCCAAAGTTCTCTGAGTGAGGCACGTACCGACACGAAGACCTTCGCCATGCCCAATACTGACTGCGGATCACTTGAAATCTCTCGTATAGTTGCGACTAAGCCCGGGTACTATACATTTTGGCGTACATACATTGCCACTGACTGTGGAATGATTGATATCTCCGTATAATTGCGGCTAGGTCCCAACACCATGCATTTTGGGACATATACATTGCCACTGACTGCGGAATACTTGGTAGCTCTGTAACTTGCGGCTAGATCCCGGTGCCGTGCGTTTTCGGGTATATACATTTCTAGTGACTGCGGATTACTAACTGTCTCTGTATACATACGGCTATATCCGGGCACCATGCATTTTCGGGTATATACATGGATTACACCCGTATTTTCGCTAGACCTCTCATTGACTGTAGAATAATACTGGATATCCGTGTATGCCTACAGCCGTACCGCAGTGCATTGTATGCACGGAGTGCGTATGCCATATGTATAAGTACAACGCTTCTGCACTTGGTGCGTACCTGTCACCTTCCCAAAGATTCCCACGCGGCCAGGGCACGCGCGGGGATGAACACCTTCGCCATGTCCAGCACTGACTGTGGCAATAAAAGCGACAGAGCACACAGTGCTATCACCCAACCGAAGCGTGAAAGTGCTGTGTTGACGTCCCTTTGCACCTACAAGACAGGAGGAAACATGTATTTCAGGTCAAGCTCGACGCTCTGAGAGAGAGTCATATCAGTATATAAGCATATACAAACATATCATATATATATATATATATATACACACACATATATATACATATACATATATATATATATATATATATATATATATATATATATATATATATATATATATATATATATATATATATATATATATATATATATATATATATATATATATATATATATATATATATATAGATAGATATATATATATATATATATATATATAGATATATATATATATTGAAAACTGGACCTTCGGGCCCTAAAAAATTCAAATGAAGTCAAGCCTTGGGCGTGTGACAATTGATACACAAATTAAGAGTGGAAAAAACCGAGCTATCCGGGACACTAGGCAACCGGAGAGGAGGAAGGAGGGTGTATAGTAAGCTTTATGCCCAAAGAGTCTTTATTTCGAGTTTCTATATACACAGTAAAGGGGTAAATCGAGGGTTGCAAAAATATTGTATATATAATGAGCTGAGATCGCAGTCAGAAAAACGGGCACAGGAGGAGAGCATATACAGCTATGCAGCAACAGACAAACTGTTCCTGCATATACAGTAGTGCTTGGACGGTAGAAGAACTCAATGCATTTTTACAAGAGAGACTAAAGTCGTATGGATAACATTACAGCAAGGTAGACTGATGTTCGCATGCCTCAAACTTTCTGAGAAATTGTCTTCGTTTCCACGGTTCCACCAGCGGTGAGCAGGGTATATGTAAAATCACCACAAAGATATACCTGATGGACGTTGTGTTCGACATTGTGACTTTTATGCGTAAAAGTACAAATGCACACACATGATAACACCAAAACGAGTCTCAAATGTACTTCAGACTAGAGATTCGTGACGGTACACATACTTGTATATACCCATATAAAAGTAAGTACATATGAGTAAATATATATATAGATACATATATGTGTTTACATATAAGTACATACACGCCTTTACATTCAGGAACGTATATACGTTTACAAGTACATACATGCGTTTACATACAAGTACATATATATATATATATATATATATGTAGGCAAACGGATCCTTTCGACAGGAGTCAGACGTATGTATCTGATTTTACCTTCATTCGCACACACAAACATGTACAAACATATGTGTAGCTCTTCTTTATTCGACATACCTGTCGAGTGACAAACCTCAGACACATAGGGCCAACATCGCGCCACCGCGGGATGCCG
>LUCW03001481.1:115000-120000 GCA_001586965.3 Sphaeroforma sirkka | reverse complement strand
AGGATATTAAATTCGGTATATAGAGTAAAATAGTAAGATTAGTCTTACTCGGACTAAACATACATGCATGCATACATACGTACAAACATACATACACATACATAAAAAAACATACATGCATACATATATACATACATACATACAAAAAAACATACATACATATATATATATATATATATATACATACATACATACGTACGTTCATACATACATACATACATATATACATACATATATACATACATACGTACATACATAAACACATATATATATACATACATATATATGTATATATATATATATATATATATATATATATATGACCATATATGAGCTTCTGGGAGGGAATGTAATGCCGACTACATCCATACTTTGACTCCAATAGCCTCCCTACGCGCTCCGAATGTTCACGCAACTATCACTGCGCCATATTTGATTCGGCCATATATTAGCCACAGTTACAGTGAATCGTACTCATGTCCTATATCTCCGCAGTATTATATACAATCAGGATTTCCTCTAAACTGAGGTTCACTACCATATACGACATTGTACTTCTGATTTATCCTTGCCATATTACGTTATTTTCTACGCCCCATTCAGGACTGCGCTTACAAGCTCAACAGACTCTGGGGACATATTCCACTCAGACTGTTGTCAAATAGCAGTGTATGTGTATAATTATAGAGCACGTTTATCCATTACACCTGGTGGACTTAATACCCCCCCAATGAAACATAGCTCCTTCCACTTTGTAACATATTCGCTCCAAGCATTGTCAAGGTCACTATAATAATACAGCCCCCAGAACACACTGCAATATACACTAACCATAACATAGATCATTTCAAACGGTACTAAGTACACACATATCACTGAACTGACCTGATCACTGGCATTGATATCAACCGCACCCGTGCGCAACATCTCAAGCGCCAGTGCTATATCGCCACACACGACCGCTTTAAAGAAGTCCGTCTGAGGCAAAGGGACACACTCAGAGATCTCTGACAATAACTGTGCGGTTGCCATATCAACATCTCTCATATCGAGAGGTGTAACCGTATGTAAAGGTATCTGTCTTGTTGTTGAGACTAGCATGCGTGCTACATCGTCCCGAAACGCCTTCACATTACAATCCTCGTCAGGCAATTCAAACCGGAAGACGTATGTTTCTTCTCTTCGACCCCGCCAGGTCATTAAATTATGACCAAGATGTAAAATCATACTTGTACGTATGAAAAACATTCGTATCTTGACTTTAGTATTTGCAGGAGGGTCTATTGCCTTCACCACAAGCTTAAATAAGTATGAATCGGTGTGATCAGCTACACGCACACACTTGACAATTGCGTCGGCATAGACACACATCTCACGGCCGTATAAGGCAGTATGCCAGAGAGACCCCTCTATCCACTGTGCCATAGTGTTTCATTGGTGCTATGTACAGACTGTCATGACAGACACAGACTACTGTAGTATAAACGGCCTATCCCTACGAGGTGTATTTAAATATAGGCGTATGTACGTGTACGATGGTGTTATTTACGTATATATATGTACATCTATATTATGAAGGTCCTATATAAACGTTGAACGTTAACAAGGAATTTATAAACCTTGAAAAAGTTTATACGCGTTGTCGGATACTTAGTATAATAAACGTGGAACTTCATGGCTCAGAACATGCACCATCAACGAAAACTTCAATTTAAACGTATATTTATCCAAGGTGTACACGTTTATTACAAAACGGATTGAGGCTAGCATACGCGTAATCACGCCATGAATTTGAATACATACGTACATTCAACTGTGTCACTACTCGCATGAATACATCAATACTGTGTCCCTCCACACTCAGTTCTGATGTGTGTCTACGCAAATAGAATCGATGTATGACTATTACAGCCAAGCAAGTGTGTTGACAATGGAGGTGAACAGACAGATTGCCATGCTTTTCGCTTGACATCTGCGTTTGCACTCACTGCCGATACGCTAAACGTGGGTATCTCGTTCCTGGTATGGCGAACGAAGACAGATACACTGAAATATATGCGTATATGCATAGATTCCTGTTTACTAAATAGATATACACGTGATTACAATGTTATTATTATACACACACACACACACGCACACACAACACACACATATATATATATGCATACATATACATATATATAATAAATAAATAAATAAATATATATATATATATATATATATATATATATATATATATATATATATATATATATATATACACACACACACATATATATATATATATATATATATATATATATATATATATATATATATATATATATATATATATATATATATATATATATATATATATATATATATGATTTCCTTTTAAGTCTACTTGCCTAATTTATTTTTATGGTGAGTGGATTATCGTGATAATACTTAGTATATATATTTATATATACATAACATTGTTTTGACGTGGTTTTGCAGTAATGAGTATACTCGTTTAGCGTCTAAATATGCTTTATTAGCTGTCCTTGTTTGGTTGAACAATTTAAAGGTTCAGCTCATGTCCATGCCTCCAATAGAATTTACAATACTGTATTTGTACCGTTTCCAATTCGGCGTTTTAGTGATAGTGATGATCATTTATTTAGTGATGATCCATATATGCATATATTTACACATGAAAATATTTATATCATCTATTTATTCATTCATCTATACATACATACATACATACATACATACACACACACACACATATATATATATAAATATATATATATATATATATGAAAATATTTATATCATCTATTTATTCATTCATCTATAGATACATACATACATACACACACACACACACACATATATATATATAAATATATATATATATATACATGAAAATATTTATATCATCTATTTATTCATTCATCTATAGATACATACATACATACATACATACATATATAAATATATATATATATATATATATATATATATATATATATATATATATATGTGTGTATATGTGTACTAGAAAGTCCAGCCCATGCTGACCACAGCTGAGTGCTCGTCACTGCCGATTAGTCCGGCTGGCTTCTGGTACTCTAACGGTACGTCGCCTCGTACCCTGATTTTAAGTTCATCCTGAATCATCTGTGAGTAGAATTTAGGGTTTTAGGGTTTGTCGATCGAATAGGATCATTATCGTACAACCTCGAAAACAAAACATATTTAACTGACGTGTGTACGCCAGAATTCATTTGTTAAGTGTATGTTTAGTGTTCAAGTACATGGTTCTGTTGTACCATTTTCTGAGTAGAGGTTAGGGTTAGGGTTTCGGATTTAATGGTTGAATATGTTCGATATCGGAAAGTGAGTAAGCCTGCAAGTACGCGACAGCGGATAATTTGTGCGCGAGTATAGGTTGAGCATTCCATAGTCCGTTCCGGTAATACAAGTGAATAATAGTGAATATTGTTCAAGCGTAATATGTATACTTGCAATAAAGAAATAATAGTAATGTAAATACAACCCACAAAGCGAGTGTACGATGTATGCTCTTCCTTTAATGGATCGGGTCATTGAACAGATAACAGTGGATGTTGAGCAACCTACAATAAGTTCTAGCAATGTAAGTAAACAATAGGGAATATTGTGCAAGCGTAATATGTATACTTGAAATAAAGAAATAGTAGTAATGCTAATAGAACCCTCAAAGCGAGTATACAAAGTACGCTTTGACCTGCTAATATAATTTGGCTCGAGTCATTGAGCAAATAATAGTCGATGTTGAGTAACTCATAAATAGGTTTGAGTAATATAAGTAAATAATAGAGGATATGTAAGCAATAATATATACAAGAAAAATATTAATAGTAGTAACATAACCCAGAGTAGATGTTGAGTGAGCTGATAAATACTCAATAGCGGATGTTGTGCACGACACTATCGAACACTTCAACAGGGACGCGATTGCTCAGCACATCGCTGAATGGAAGAGCCAACTTCTCAAACAAAGTATATACACACACATATTAGCATACAGAATATATATATGCTTAATAAAGCATCAAGATGTGATTATAAGGAGTATTAGGCACACTGGTATATGCGCTTACGTGCCGCAAAGCCACCCTCCAAGACAAAAGGCACTACGAGGATGGATTGTGGAACACACCATTGAATCCGCTCCCTCGATTCAGACGTATCTACACGTGTACACACAATATATATATATATATATATATATGTATATACATATAGTAGACATAACAAACTGTATAGCCTAGACAAAAACATGCGTACCATCACACATGCCCAAAGGAATCTCACACTATATATTCAACGAAGAGCGCCGACACTTACCGCCGCATCACTCTCCAGGAAATCAGACACCTCAAAGGCTGATTTGCTGAACACATCACTGAACTGTTCTGCAAACTTCGCAACACTAGGCACCTGGTGTTGGAATAAAGCATCCAACTCCCACAGTGAGCTTTCAATGGCTTGGCAGTTCTTCGGATCGCCAGCGTCCTCTATATACGGATCTGTCCCGTCGCTCTGTGGGGAGGGATAGTCCGGCCGTTAGTGACTGAATAAGACGTAGATATTCGAAGCCGAGGTACTTATTCTGCACACTATACACTGCTGCGGAGAGCGCCGTGCCTCACGACTGCTGCGTATGCATTTACGTTTTCGTAGTATAACAATGCCGTACTGGTGATGAGATAACGCCAATTGTGATTGAAACAGCCGCCATGTTTCTTGACAGCTAAATAGGAGATGTAATTATTACGTATCTGCATCCTCACCCAGTAAGGTAAGTGGTATTTCGGTATCGGAGACCGAAATAATGCGTGCTATAGTTAATGCTAATACCATATGTTGCGGTGTATTAGTGCGGTAATACGGGATGTCGTATAACATTAGTGACACCAGTGGTAACAACACCCAAACAGCTCACCATACCATGGACATCTCAGCGGACACGATTTCGGGAC
>LUCW03001481.1:100000-110000 GCA_001586965.3 Sphaeroforma sirkka | reverse complement strand
TCAAGCATGTGAACGAGGTATTATGCTCACATTCCGAGAAGAGATTGAATTCAATACTTTTCTTTGCTTCCTTGCTTCACTACATTTTTGTACATCATGATGTTTGCATGTACTTCTATATACACATATATGGACTTATACATACATACTTACATACATACATACATACATATATATATATATATATATATATATATATATATATATATATTATGTATATATATATTTATATATATATATATATGTGTGTGTGTGTGTTTGTATGGGTTGAGGTGTACGAAATTATTTATAAACTTGCTTATGCTGCAAAAAGTTAATACATGTCCTTTCCTCCCTTGTTTACCTCAGAGCATTAGCCGCAAATAACGATGAAGTCAGCGATCTATTTACAAAGCGCTCAATGAGTTTCAACCGCAAAGAGATGGTCGAGAAACGTCGGTGCGTAGGTATGTGCATCGCTCAGTCTGTTATCCAAGTAGTTTTAAATTGGAGAGAGTACATGGTAATCGTCTAATTTTTCAATCATTTGAAAAGTATATAGATGTACAACGCACGACCCGTGGCGGGTTTAGTATACTGATTGCTTTCGCATTTAATCAATGCATTGCATGTACGATGGGCAGGCAATTCGTATCCGTACTGCAATTGAGTCATCAATTACAGTCATTGCTAATAATGGCTTACCCATAACTTACTTGTGGACTTGTGGAACACAGAGTGCCTCTTTGTGCGGAAACTCTGTATCTGCGAGCGCATCGCAGCGATTTCTAAAAACATCAGCCAACCAGATTTGGATAATTACAACACCGAGGTGTGGATATTCATGCGCGTCGATGAGTTTGGTAGTACCAGTAACACAGGCAGACTTCTACCGATGATCTTGCCTAAGCATACCAAACTTTTTATCTTTGGTATCAAGGTATGTGAGTGCATTGTGCGGCATGGATGAGCCTATCATGAATATGAACACAAGTTTGATCATTCATTTGTGTGATGCAAATATGAGTTTTGAACTGCGTACACTTTTCATAGATGCATACAGACTGGTTGCTCTACGTTCTGTACTCAGAGCCACACACACACACAAACATATATATATATACATACATACATACATATACATATATATATATATATATATATATATATATATATATATATATATATATATATATATATATATATATATATATATATATATATATATATATATATATATGTGTGTGTGTGTCCATGATGTGTTGTAGGGTTTCTACATAAGGTGCTATAGACACAAATGCGCCCAAACATGCTGCAATTCTGTTTTAAGTATTATTTCGATAATCAATAATTTATTAGGCGCATGAGAAGGCACTTCTAGATCACATAAAAGCGGCCGAAAATCCCGTGGTGCTTTATCCGAGCGAGAATGCCATGCCAGTTGCAGAGTACGTGGCGAAGCAACAGAGTGAGGCCGCGGCCAAGGCGGGTGTAGAGCAACCAGAGAACACATCTGCCAGGAAGCGACCTAAGGTTACCATGATTGTACTGGAGGGCACATGGAGCAAGGTGTGCATAGCTATGGGGCTGAGGGTTGAGTTTTGCTGCCTTTTCTATGAGAACAAGGGAGCCATGTGTGTGCGAAAGAGTTATACAAGCAAGCGTTGTGGTGTGGTCAATCTGTTTGACGGGTGCTGTAGCAGTTGGCCTATGTGCATCTACATAGTGTCCGCACATTGGGAGCTGTACATGATTCAATTCTATATATCAAATGTACACTCCGATCGTAGAGACATTTTCGGTTGTCACCGGTATCGCCGTATCCGATTCTTTAAACTATAACTTCAGTCATGTTCATCTGGCGACCAGCAAGCATCTACAGACATGCACGTTCTTGTGTACAAGTGAAGCTTGTGCAACGGTTATATCCCTGAAGATGGGATTGAATCTCGATGACAGTGTAACGAAATGCGCAACGTAGGCACACTGTCACGTGCCCACGCTTTGCAGCTTCAGCTTCGCAACACACCGAAGCCAATATGCATAGCTATGAAAATATACACATGTTTCCACATACACGCATTTTCTTACATACACATGTCTTCATATGCATATCTCATATACACATCATCTCATACGCTGCAGCTGAAGCCCATGCAACGATTCGTTCTCAACGTAGTACCACGCGTGATTCTCGCATCTGAGCCAGACCAATAGACATGGGTGTAAAGACATGCACATGTCTTCATATACACATGTCGTCGTATAAATGGCTCATATACACATGTTTTCCATGTTCTTATAACTCATATATATATAAATATGTGGTCATATCCACACTTATTGCCTATGCTCCAGGTGAAGCCCATGCAACGGTTCATTCCCAAAGAAGTACCACGCGTAATTCTCGCACCCGGCGCCATCAACGACAAGCGCAGTGTCCGCAGAGAGTCTCGTAGTGGTGGCTGTGCTACGCTAGAGGCCATCCTGGCAGGGCTCAGGCAACTGGAAGAACCCCAGGTGTGTAGCTTAGCTGTTGTTGATGTATGTGTATGTAGAGTGAAAGGTGTGACACGTGCTGATCATGTATGTATGTGTATATACGCAGAGGGATGTGACCATGCTTCTCGTATTATCGAGAGTGTCACCCACTAAAGCTCACACGCTCAACTATATCAGTTTTTTTTGAGTTTCAAGGGGATAGTGTTAACCGTAGGTGTGATACACAAAAGCCTATTCAGTCTTACCTTGAGTAGTGGCCGTACTAAATTGTACGTTTGAATATGTTTGTACAGTCTTTCTTGGGTAGAAGCTAAAACTCTAACAAGGCCCAGACGGTCGTAAGCTGTCAAGTGTGTTGTAGGCGTAGTTGAGTCTCATTCCCGTCTTCTGTGATTGACTGTTACTTGCACATAACCATAGACCCAACTACAGATAGCCTGCAATTGGCACGCCGTTCCCTTATTGACGGATATAATATATAGCCTCTACACTGTATGAGATATACGATCGACACATGACCTGTACAATCGTTGCTATTTGCATCGAGGTTATGCCATAGTTGCTCGGAATATTCATATCGATCATGTGCGGATGTACGTGTGGGTACTCGCTCACGTAACACACCGAGAACCGCTCATACAATTCAATGTATATAATTAAATGACTTCATATTTACCGGGCAGTCTGGGACACCACACCCTATTGCTGTCTCTGTGATGCGATTGTGGGATCGTATCGTATATTGTGTACTGAAAAATCACAACAAGCCGACCATCCCGTTTTGTCCGGGATATCATCAGGTTCACTAGGAAGCTACAAAAAACCACGTTTCACTATTAAATCCCCGCTGTATTAACGTCAAGTCACATGTACAATCTTCTCAAAAAATTCACATTGTACATTACTGTCTATTCTAACATACTCTGTTTTCTCGTATTTGCAGTCTGTACTGACCGCCATAGGCGATGGCTTTGACGCACTGCTGAACGGGGCTTTGAGACAGGGCAATCTAATAGGAGACAAGGGTGAGTTCAGAGGAGTACACCATCAACACATGGCGGACTTCCACGAGGAGAGTCAACGCAAGAAACTGAAACTGTCTAGTGAGACCGAAAGTGTGAGCGAGGCAAAAGGTGCAGATACACAGACTGCTGAAGTTGTGACCGGAAATGAAACGGTACCTTCAGAAAGCGTAACAGCGAGCAAACTAGATGCTGTGCCTGCAGATACTACGGAGTAAAAAGTCGTATGGATTTTAACTACGATTCGAGTGGATTCTAACGGCAAGATATATATATATATATATATATATATATATATATATATATATATATGTATTTATGTATTTATGCATGTATGTATGTATGTATATGCGTGTGTGTGTTTAGTGTAGTGAATCGTTTGTTGGAAGCGTGGATGGTTCTGTGCTGAGCGCCGTTCACGCGCACGACGAACATTAATATATCTATGAGGGGTTGATGGTGTAAGCGTACAACGCGGTGTTCGTACAAGTGCGTTTAGGAGCGCAGTCCTTAAGGATATATATATATATATATATATATATATACCTATATCTATATATGTATATATATATATATATATCCATATATCTATATATTTACATGTTTATGTATTCGTATATCTATATCTATATCTATATATGTATATGTATACGACATATATATATATATATATATATATATGTATCTGTGCAATAATTTTTTGAACTGTCTACAATTAAATATGGCAATTCTGTCTCTGGTGCTACCCAGATATTAATAGGCTCTTGATTTGAACCATACCATATCCTATTTTTCATGTGAAGGTGTAGCGAAGGTACACTGACTTTATTCCAAAATAAACGTCTAAGCTTTCTAAAGTGATACTGTGTTATCTACAATACTAGTCTCGGTCCTCAAAGAATCCCAAGACAGATTCTGGATCGGTCTTGAGCCCGTCCGTGTTCCATTCAACCTTTTTCTTGGAAAGATAGCACACTTGTTTGTCCTCAACCAGATCCCAGCTCTGGCACCAATCATGCTCGTAGTACTTTTGTGCACAATACTCCCATCGTTTGGCGAGCGTTTTCTTACTCAAATGCCACAAGCTGACAGTTTTATCATTATGTCCATGCGCAACGTACCCAGTCTTGAAATGATACTGCAGACGATCATCTCCGGTACCGACCGACCGACTTCCACTCCAAGCAACCCAGTCCTTGTCATTCAGTAGATGATGCTCATTTGGAACGAAATGGCCCAAGACGGCATTCCCATCTGTCTCAAGTCTTTTATCATCACCCGAAACGGCCTTGTACGAGAGGTAGCACATCTTATCCTCGACCAAGTCAAAACTCATGCACCCTTTATGGTTGGCACACGCCTTCAAGCATCTCTCAAAGCGGTACAGTGTTGTTTCATGTTCGTAGTCTTCTAGATTAACAGTAACGTCATTGTGGTCGTTCACCACATGTTCGTATTTGGTCCTGTACACGGTTCGGCCCATACCCCTGGCGTCAATGCTCCCGTCACCAGGAACTGACAAACGTCGATGCTAGCGCTTCTAGCACTTTCAAGGCTGGCTGCGAGAGGAAAGTTGTCAGGATACTAATCATTTTGTATTGTTGTATTTGTCCGTAGAGAGAAATATAATGTTTGTTGTTATGCTTGCTGGTTTTGAGATACTCTTATAATTCACACACTTATTTATAGCTATACATCAGTCTCTGGATTTGTTGAATATGCGACGTTGCTGGTGGGCGAGTCTTGTACTCGATGTGTTTCGTTTTATATTCTGTGATATTATTACATTATGTGATCTTGCGTCCACTATGTTTGTCACCATCGCCCATTTTGGTCTATTTTTGTAGCAAAAAAATGTATATTGATATATTGCTATTTAGTTATCAAAATCCTACGGATGTTTTTGTTGAAAAAAAAAGTAGAATGAATTAATGATTTGTATGGACTTACATATGTGGTGCAATATATATATATATATATAGATACACAAATTTTAAATTTCTATGTCAAACAAACCAATCAACGTCTAAAATTATGATGTCATCGGATATTCTATGAAGATAAGAGTAGATCGGCTACTGCGTACATTCCTGCGTGGGAATGCAGTACTGCGTGGGAATGCAGTACGCACACTTCTCAGAAAATAATGTCCATCAACTAGTTTGAATTTTCAGTTCAAACTTAAAACTTTAAACCACTCGTTTGTTCAACTTATTTGTTTGTTTTTGAAATGATAAAATGCATATATGTATGTACTCATAATGTCGCAAAACAATCAAGCTTAACGTTTATTCTTTTTAAAAAAAGCAAAAGGCTATAGCAAATGTTTCCATTGTGTAGACTGTATTACAATCTAGTTCTATGCCGAATCCCCGGACATATACAATTGCACTACAAAAAAAACAGAATACAGACTAGTGAATACTTTTATATATTTTTCAAAAATGGTTCTACGCCGTTCCCGACGCCCTCAGAAAGCTTGTCAATACCCTGGCATTACACCTGAGAAACGACGTGCAGAGAGATTTTTGAGCTCTCAAACATTGATCAGCAATGAAGAGGGGGGGATCGCCTGGTCCGCTGTACTACCATGGACAATCGTTCCAAATGGGTTCTTTGGGACCAGATACATATAATACATAGTGATATGGACACACATGGTCAACCGAGCAAGGAGAAAATTGAGCTCACACCTATACGCGAACGAAAATAATACAGTTCATATATCCCACCCAAAAGCCGAATTAAAGAAGAAGAAAAAACCCCTATTTGACCTCTATTGAGACTTAGTTTATTTAATCTGATCACTCCCACGGCAGTGCTATGAACTTGTGTCTCAACGCCTCGGACACGGTGATGCGCTTGTCTGGGTCAGTCATCAGCATACGCTCGAGCACATCGGCGAACAACGATTCCCACTCCTGCTCATACGGCGACAGTTCCAAACGACCCTCCAACTGCAGTCGGGGCGTGTTGGGAAGAAGAAATAATAAACAAGGCGTGTTGGGCAGAATAATTCATAAGTTTGTCCGTGTGAAGTCACGTGCATGTGTACAATGACGAGAGATATAGGTATATGCGTACAATGGAGCGGCAGCATGTTTATGCGCATGCGTATTATGCAGAGGACATTTCAGCGCAGGTGATCCGTTGAGCTGATGTGTGACGCGGACTGAGTGTATTGGCACAGAAAACCCGCTTTGGCTGAATGGGTTTGCTTACTCGAGCTAGGCAAACCCTCCTAACACGTTTAAATCGGAGTTCCCACATACGAGTGCTATGCTATTGAAACGAACAACTTTGTTGTCCTAAACGCGTCGTAGCACACGCAACACACGCGTCACAGACAAGAGATAGCTAGAGTAGAAGTAGTAGCAAGAGTCAACCCATCGATGAGCCATGGAAACGTCTAGTAAAGCCCATACAGCATTCGCAAACAAGACCATAGACACCTGACAACAAGCCATAACTAGAACACGAGTAGTGGCTGTGCGGTGAGGTGTCTAACTCACTGTAACACGCTCACCGGACTCATTACACATCCATTCGCAACGCAACATCCCCCATGAGAAGACTTCCCCACCGACAGTCATACAGGCCCCAGAGCGGTGCGTGCATGTGGACGAAGTATACGCATTGGCCACACCCTGGCTGTAAGCGTGCATATGCCCGTACGCGTTCATATGTATGTATGAACTTATAACTTCACATATACACGTCGCATAATGTCTTGCACAGAGCGCGTACACCGACTCGTCACATACCAATTGATGGATCGTTTTGGCAGGCTTTATATGGGCAATCTCCTTAATCACATCGTTTCCAGTCACCGCGTCGACGTCCTGGTACAGGAAGTTCATATTCTCATCGAAGTATTCACTGTGGATAGCAAGGTGCGTGGGTTAGATATGATGGCATTTTATATATCGGAACTAGATATACATGTATTCCATATATCGGCATGTCAACATGATTAGATATTTGGTTATGGTCATATCGTGTTAAGTACTCTGACACTGACGAGATTTTAATGAGCGGGGTAGTTCTGAGAAGCCTACGACCTCACTGAAGAAGCGATTCGGGTTGCGGAGCGTGCAGCAGAGAAGATGGATGTAGTACACAGCACACACGCAAACCTATACTCACGAACCCCATACATCAAGACACACCTACACCTACACACACACTACCTGCCAAAGAGGCACAGTTACACAACCTCACCACCGATTCGACACAACACTCCACTTTGAGATACAAACCTCGACAGCCCCAGTTTTAGAGGAATATAAACCCGGTTTACGGCATAGAATCACACCAAGGCACAGACACACACAGCTTACTTCCTGATGGCGGCTTTGCGGATGATCTTGGAGGACACTTTGCCCTTGAGTTCCATTTGCAGCCTCAGCATGTCGTTGTTGGTCTTGCCCGGAAAGAGAATGGTGCCCGTGTATAGCTCATAAAGCGTGCATCCAGCCGCCCACATGTCCAAGGGTGTACCATAGGGCACTCCTAGGATAACCTCCGGTGCTCTGTGAAGAGATGGTGGTAGATAAATAAATGAGTCTGTGTACGTGTTTGTATGTGTATGCATGTTTGTACCTGTGTGACTGTATATGTGTATATGCGCGTATGTTTGCATACATCTGTTCGGAAGTGTGTGCGCGCGCGTATGCAGTACAAACACAGTGCATTCAGATACCCACATGTACAGGCGTATGTCCATAGATACATCTTATAACTACCGGCGCTCTACGTGACAATAGATAAGTCTATAGTTGTGCGTATATATATATATATATATATGCAGCCGCCTATTCATTCACAACATGAGAACTAAGAGCTACACACATCTTGCCATTAAACCTTACAAGTATGCGGCATGGACAGGCCTGTAGTAGCAACTGTTATAACGTACCAGAATGAGGCATTAGACATACCTATAGTAACGACTAACCAAAAGGGGCGTCACCTCAGCCTCATCGAATTTGATAGCCGATCCCAGGTCTGCCAATTTGATGATGGACTGTGGCAGTACAAATTAGACAGATGAGTAGGTAAAAACAGGACAGTAGCTATGGAGGTGATAGTATGTATATATGTTACCGCATCTATGGAACTGATAGTGTGTATATATGTTACCGTATCTATGGAGGTAATAATCTGTATATGTGTGACAGTAGCTATGGAGGTGATTGAACAAAGAAACAGTAAATATGGATGTGATAGTATGTGTATATATGACCATATCTATGGAGGTGATAGTATGTATATTTCTGATACAACCTATGAATGTGATAGTATGTGAATCTGTGGCCGTAGCCGAGAGTACGACAGTTTGTATAGAATCGAGACAGAGAGCATGAATGGGACAACAAGTTGAAATGTGGCAGCTACCATGGAAGCAGCTGTATGTGTGGATATAGCAGCGAGAATGCACATGAAAAGGATTTCGCTATCTCCATATTCACACATTAGATTCTTAGATGAGGCTACACGCACACACCGTGAAAAATTGAGAAGGCTGTTCAGTTACAATCGATAATAAAACTACTCAATATATATATATATATATATATATATATGCATATATATACACACACATATATATATATACAAACACAGACACACACAGACACACACATATATATATATATATATATGTATATATATGTATTTGTGTATATTATAGAATGTATATATATGTTTTAGAATATATATATATATATATATATATGTATATACATTTAATATATCTTGTACAAAACTAACATCACACTAATGCGGACAAGCCAATATACAGTGGCACACTGATACGATAGGCTACACCCGCTCAGGCAAAGGAAAAACATTAGAGTTGGAGAAAGAAACGGACAACTATGGAAATTGAATCAATTCATATATGGTGATATTGTTAACCTGCACATCCATATTGAGTATACGCACATACTGCATTTCAATTTCAAGGAGGAAGTTGTTGATGGATACAAGATCGGGATGTCGCAGCTACGCTCCCCGTACAAACAGCCCAATGTAGCTTAAATACATACAGAAATATTAGAAAGACACACTGCATCAATGCCTTTGGGAGACTACTCCCAGATTGAATAAGATCGATATTAAAAGGTGGATCAAAGCATATCAACCCCGATTTAGACATGCCCCTGGATAAAATGAGAGCACAAACGGATCTACACTGTCGGTAACTACCCTCACAACAGCAGACGGGTGTGCAAACCCTGCCAATAGATACACACCTTGCTCTCATTGGCAAGAATATTATCAGGCTTGAGATCGGCGTGGATTAGACCGCATTTCTCGAGCAGCCGAAGGGACATCAGCAGCTGCTGTGTATAGGACTTCACCGCGCGTATGTGTAGCCCTACGCCTTTACCGTACTTACGCAGTACCTACAATTGAAGACGAAACAGAGAGATTCATAGATAGAACGGAGAATGTCTGGAGCGACCCTAACATCACGCCCCATTTCTGTGTGG
>LUCW03001481.1:65000-95000 GCA_001586965.3 Sphaeroforma sirkka | reverse complement strand
TACCTTGGGCTCTTTGCGGTCACTCTCCGCAGAATCGGATAGCTTTCGCTTCAATGTCGTCGTTGAGACTTCACTTGTCGTATATGTCGTGTTAGTCGTAGTAGTATCCGTGTCTGAGATTGCTACAGACTCGCGTTCACTTGCAGTCACATCCGGCACGTGTTCATTGGATATGCTTTCGTGTGTATCGGTATCGGGTACGTTTTCCGCATCGCCGGGTACGACTATTCCCGAGGTATGTACGTTTTCTTCGGTCGGCAACGATGGCACAGCGGGCGCTGCTTTTTCGACTAATAACTTCGCCATCCGCTCCTGACGTTCTCGACGACGGCGCTGTTGTATAGGGAGCCATTTGCATTAGAGTGATATTTTAAAAATGCCACAGACCTTGCCAGCCTCAGTCTCAGTACTGTACATGTAGCTGGTATCAATGAAACATATCACGAGGATCCCGAGTGAAGGCTGCCGAATAAGAACGACACGATATGGGCATTTCCGATACACTTATGTTACATGGTCAACGCATTGTTGAATACTCTGACAGTCGCACACACACTTCTCTCGAAGCAATGCAGCTGACATCCTTTTGACGCACATACGAACTACGACGGTACCTGTACACGCACCCATAAGTATTCATATGCACAGAATTAGCTTCATATGTACCCCGCCCGCGCCACACACATCTCGACTTTCTTGACCTACATTTAGAAGCCGCACAATACATGCACACGCACACATGGCGTACGTATGCACAGATAAACCCCTGCGAAAACCCACACGCATATGTAACTCGAACTGGACACTCATAGCATTCAACTCACCTACACGCGATCTTCACCCTTAAGGACTGCGCTTCTATATATACCTGTACGACCGCTGCGTTGTACGCATACACCAACAACCCTCATCATATATATCAATGCTTGTTGTACGCAAAAGCGGCACTCAGCACAGACCATCCACACTTCCAACAAACAAATTACTATACATAAACACACACACGCATATATATATATATATATATATATATATATGTGTGTGTGTGTGTGTGTGTGCATATTTATATATATCCGATATATACATATACATATATATATATATATATATATATATATATATATATATATATATATATATAATATATATATACATATATACATATATATATACACTACCTCAATCAGCGCGTCTTCGTCCTCGCTTTCCTCCTCCAAAGCAGCCTCCACCTTCTTGATATACGCAGCCACCTCCTCCTTGGACTCCTCCTTCACTTTCTCCTTGACGGGTGACCGTGATCGGTCTCTCCTACGCCCATCCCGCCAGTCTCGTCCATCTCGTCTATCTCTATCCCTGTCTCTATATGAACTATCTCTGTACGCACCACTATTCCTATCTCTATCCCGACCTCTGTCCCTGTCGCGCACTCTGTCTGTCTCTGTCCTCTCTCTTCGCTCTTTTTTTCTTGTTCGCGTTCGCGTTCACGTTCACGTTCACGCTTTTTCGCGATAGCTATCGTTTCTGCTGGGCCATCTTCTCCACGTCTCTCGCGTCTTACTCTCTCTCTCTCTGGCTTTATTCTCTCGACCTCTGGATCTGCTTTTTTTCTCTGATCTACTCCTCCGATCTCTCGTCTTACTCTCCCGATCTCTCGTCATACTCTCCCGATCTCTCGTCTTGTTTCTCCTGGTTTGGCGTCCTGTCCCTGTCCTTCTCGTCTATAGCTTCCCTCTCCCCATCCCGCCCGATTACCTTCTCCGTGTCTCTCTGTCTATTCTCTCCGCGGCCATCCCGTTCGCGCGTGCGACTACGCTCTCGTCCCTTTTCAGCCGCCCTACTCACCCCTCACCTCTGCTTGCGACTGCTATCAGCGCATTACGGTCACCTTGCTTATCCGCCACACGCTCGCCCGTGTCTTGGTCTTTCTTACTCACCCCCCCCTCGTCTCTGCTGCTCTTGCGTGCATCCCTGCTTTCGTGCGTATCCTCGGTCTTGTTTTGACTTTCTCCCCTTCGTTCTCTATCCTTTATTTCTCGCGTGCGGTGTGGCCTGCTCGTCTTTGCTTCTTCTCCTGAGTACTCCCATGGTACTCTTCTTCTGCGCGCTCTCAGATCTACTCTTCTCTCGTGTGCTCATGCTCTTTCGATCCGTTCCATCCTCCTTACTACCAGGCGCCATGTCCTTCACCGCTGCCACGCTCGGACTAGACGTACTGCCCTTCTGCTCACCATCGCTGGAAGCATTCACCACCACAGCATCATCAGCATCACTCACCGCCCCCTCACTCCCACTACGTTGTTCTCCTTCCTCGTGTGTGTGTCCATTGCGTACACGCACACCCTTATCCGTACTGTTGTCACCGTCCGTCGGTGGCGCCACACCACTCTCTTCCGCGTGAGGGTGCACCGACCTATCGCGAGTCGCGCTATCGTGTACTTCCCCAGCACTCTCGGGTGTCTCTGCATCGTTTTCGTGTCGTTTGCCATCTCCTTTGTGCGTGTCTGAACTCCCCTTCTCCACATGTCCGTTCCTTTTGGCCTCGTCTAAGGTACCATCCTCCACTCTATCCTCCTTGTCCTTCGCTTTCTTCTTCGCCGCACCGTCGCTCGCACTCGCGTCCTCGTCCGAGCCATACACCACCAGCTGTACGCACACGTCTGGGTCACTCTCGCTATGGCCTGAGCTGGAATGCCTAGACTCTCGTCTACGCTTGCTTCCCTTGCGCTTGGACTTCCGCTTGCCCGACCGAGACGACTCCTTCTTATGCTTGTGCCTCTCCTTATCTTTATCATGATTCTTGTCGCCGTCCCTATCCCTGCGACTGCTGTGCTTATCATCGCTCTCTCGTCGATGCCTATGCTCGCGTGTCATGTCCCGTCCGCTTGCACGCTTGCCATCTCTCTCCTCACCACGTTCACTATCCTTCCGTTCACGATGTGCGTGTGATATGTGTGTGAATCCTTTCTCTCGATACTTGTCGCCATCTCTGTCCCGGTGCCCATCTCTGCCCCTCTCCTTATCCCCGTCCTTATCTCTACCGCTACGACTGTGCTTGCGCTCTCGCTTACTCTCTCGTTTGCTCTCCTCCTTGCTCTTGCGCTCGAGCAGCTCCTTCAGCCGCCGCTTCTCAAAGTACTCCATCTTCAACTCTCGTTCCCTGTCACCACCCACTACACTCCCTAGCCCCCCCACAGCTTCCCTCTCCCGGTATGCATCCGTATGACTATCTCCAGACCTTCCCTTCTCCGTATCTGTGCGTTTACGCCCACACTCCTCATAGCTACCCCCAGTTTTTCCACCACGGCCACTCTCTGCACCACTGATCACTTCGCCATCCTCCGTGTCGCTGCCACTTACGTGTGTGTCCTTTGCATTCGACATCATGTAATGCAGTATATCTACTATATACAATACTATATGTAAAACGGTACCTGTTGTCAGCGATGTTTCTAACTTGGGATCTTAAGCGCAAAGTGATCTACAAATACGTATGTAGGCGCGGTTACAGACGATCTCGTTTGTGTGCTGAAAGATATTTCAGTAGATTAAAGCCAATTATTTATTGAGAGGTATATTCCCGTGTTGCAACGGCGCTAAGTATGCGATATGTGCGATAAACATGTACATATAGTATTCATACGTCTGATTTGATTAGGCTTATCGTATCAGGATAGATGCCGGGTGCGGTGAGGCACATCAACTTAAATGAGACGTTAATCAGGAGTTTCTATTGCACTACATATGTTGCAGTACTTGCGGTATGCATACACAGATTTATACGTCTGCCCCACTCACAATTCTGTATATATTGATAAAGAGCGAGGGCAGTGTACACACCAGCGACGCTATTGAGATGCTCTGATTGTCATCGCTGTTCAACTATACTAAAGTGGGGTGGTGTTCAGCCACAAGTTATTGTGCATAAAGATAGACACACCAGAAATAGCCTTCAAAGGCCGTGTGAATACGCTCTTCTTTATATACATATACAAGTATTGCATGTGTACATGCACGCAACATACACGTATCTAAATATATAAATGTGTGTGTAGCCTTTTGTCGGTGTATTGTACTGTACGATAGTGTAAATACTCTTTGCGGGTGTGCATCTATCCTCAATCCGTTAACAAGGACACAACGTGTTAAACGTAATTGTTTATTCATTCAATTTATGACTATAAACGTTTTACGGGTTAAACGGCTGGGAAGTAGTCGACCTATTTTGCACGTTAAACGGACACCTATATTGAAATCGCTCTATCACTGCACTTCAGGATAATTAAATAACATGTACAGTATCTATACTTCGTGACATAAACGTTGAAGACTTGAAGGTAGACATACTATTCTCAAAGCATATACGTTTTAACGTAACCATGTTGAGGTTAGGTGTTGCAAACCACTTTGGGTAAACAGACAGTAGGGTTTTGCGTCCACATTCCAAAAAATACAATGACATATCCAATTTTTTAAACTATAATGAACATTCATTCGCTCCATACAGCGTATATCTGTCGTACATTCTTTTGACCTTGATGTATCTATCGCTACACACACACAAGTGATCCAAACGCTGTAAACACATGATACCGTGGTAATGTCAATGCGAGGTAGAGGGCGTGGTCGTGGTGACCATCCCTATGGCAATCGACTACCACGCAATAAGCCGAGAACTACCGACGATCCTGCAACTAAACTCTATGTCGGCAACTTAGATCACAGGATAAACGAGTAAGTACCTGAGTCCTGAGTATTTGCATTTTTATACATGTGTTTGTGCAAATCGATATAGGAATAGGAAAGCGTATATTCTATAAAGGAAAGGAAGTTTGTATGTGTACGTATTTGTGTGAACCTTCCCAACAGTGTCACAAGATTTTTCTCTATTGGTTTCCCATACGCAATGCATACCATGCATGTCAACACAGGAACCATAACTCTACCTGATGTCGAAGTACACATATTTTGGTCTTCACTTACGAGGCCGCCTCACGATAATACAACCATAACCATTTAGAGATTACAGGTCCGTTCAGTTGTCCAGAGGCTTTTGCATGCGTTAACAACCTCATGGGTAGTGTCATATATTCCCGTCTCGACAATCGATTCTCCACACACCAGTCCGGATTGTCTGAGTTCATTCCTAAATATGCGAGGCTATATTTAGAAAATTTAGTAGCATAGTCTAGCGTATAGTCGTTGAACGAAAATCTAGTTGGCCATGCTGAGGTAGTCCGTAATTATATACCACTGTCGTGTCACACGACGGTATTACTCATATATTTCATTCATAGCTATTGTCCATAGTATCAGTAGAATTTGAATTAGTATACAAACTACCTTGCACGTACGACTACGTCTCCTCTGTACACGCATCGGTGTCAGGAACGATATGATTGCATGTATTCGGTCGCTGGCATGGCTCTGTTCGAAATATTGACAAGCTAAAATTAACAGCCTTCTCATTTCCATACATACAACCGAAACTTGAATAAGTATGCACCTGTGCATATGTTTTTATGTATATTACGTATTATTCACTACTTATGCGCAAATAGATATTATATATATATATATATATATATATATATATATATATATGTATATATAATGTATATATACATATACATATATATATATATATATTGTCCTCATTTACGCCCGCGTGTCTGTACCATACCACGTATCCATTCTGCACAAAGAAAATGTTATTCGACTATGAACAGGTATATACACAGCACATGCGCATGTTGCGAGCTATTTGTACAGATATATACTTGTAAATATGCAGCGATATGTATGTATCTACGTGTGTAGACATGAATCCATGTTCCAGCTCAATTTTTCCTCGCTCCCCTGCATGTGGATCTGACCCATCTATATCTGACTTACAGGCTTGTATTTATCACTTTCTTATCTATGTATATCTAGGCAGCATTATATTACCGACTTTGGTCTATGTGCGAACATACAATATCTTTAACTCGTCAAGAGAGGACGGCAGCTTTCATTTCGTCATTTCGCACTAACAAGCTATGCATTCGCATTGTGTTTATAGGGGCCAGTTATTCAAAATCTTTGGCAAATTTGGCGATCTGAATCGGGTCGACTTCGTTTGGCGTCCAGATGGAAAGCCAGCAGTACGTGCGTATTTTAGATCATCACAATTCTTCTGTGTCAACCTGTTGATTGTTAACTGTGCGCACTCGGTATAGCAGCTGCGATGTAGTGTTTGTATTGGAGGGGGTTTAGGTGAACAATGGCTGATATTAATTTATGTGTAGTATGAGTGTCTCCTTAGGCACCCCTTCCTCCACAGGGCCTGTGAAGGGTGTAAAAAGTAAAGTATCAGTCGAGCTAGCCAATTCAGTCCATGCCGATTTCAAACCCGCTCGTGTTTGACCAGCTATTTAACATTGTGCTATGCATGTACTACATGGATGCATGGCTATCCAACCCGTTAACACACTCCTGTTGATACGAATTACGTATGCTGCACGTGCATATACCTTGGGGGCTTGGTCCCGAGCAAGCCACCGCGGGGCTGTTATGCACCTCTGTTTGAAGAATTAGTGTACTAGTATCCAACGCGCGGGTGAAAACATCCTGCCTCCAGATCAAACCCCAGCACTGTCATACAGATGCTGCCTATATGTAGGTAGCATCTGCGATATATCTGTAGACAAACACATCCAGATGTGTTTGTGTACGGGTGGGTATGCAATTGCTGGCTGCGTTGGATGTAGCCTCCAAACTAGTCGGCCGCGCAATCATGCCTATGAGCGAAGCTGTGCATGTGTGTGGTCCGTTACCCATGTTCGTGTATGTCTATTTATAGCTCGACTGGAGGGCGTACTCACGAACTACACATAGACATTCCAGAGATCAACATCAACTGTTTTCGCATCTCTTAAATCCGTTTATAAATACACAGAACACGTCCACGTGTCCCAGACCAAGCATTCACGAGTACATGGGCAACTAAGATCGAAGGTCGATTTTCAACTAATTTGTACACACGGGTGCTATATGTTCATTCTGGCGCGGGTGTGGGATATAGTGTAGACAAACACACTGTGTTGCAACATAACATGTACAGCTACTTTGCCTAAAATGTGTATGTGTAAACGCTTTGTACTGCATGCAGGGCTTCTGCTTCGTCATATTCCAGACAGCCAGCGATGCAGTGAAGGCCCAGTTCAATGTCAACGGGCGCTTGGCCATGGGACGTCGTTTGGTCGTGTCGTTTGCCGAAGAAAAACCGACTACTAAGAAAGACAAGGATCAGTTTGGGAAGCGCAAGTTCAACGAAGGTGGGCGGATCGTTCTATTTTTAGTATCGGATGTGTATGCCTATGTATATGTTTGCTTGTGTATATATTAATCATCGTGTTGTACTTACCTTAGTATCATGTCAACTAGACGTCGCTTAGTCATGTGGTTCAACGAGACAAACAAATTGATTCGAAATGCAGTTATGGTTTTGGGAAGCGTGAATCGAATGAGAATCCTGGTTATTAGCGTGTATTAGTATTTAGAGGTGTATGTGCGCGTGTATGCACTTGGCGTTACGCACCGTGTTGTATGTATTCTAGTAGTAGTACCTCAACGAGCGCACCGGCATGATGTATTGGTTTTCAATCGCCTCATACCCAGGAGGTTCAAGGTCAGTCTATCCACAGTGTCAAGATGACACCAGAAAAAGGGAACAGTGTGTTGAGAGGAGCTTTATATCCGTATCTCATTTCAGTATCGTCAGAATATATTGATAACTGCTATTGACGTTTGACATCCACGTATGCATTCACATATCCGGGGAGCACGGGTTCAATTCTTGCACAAGTGATATACGATTCTGTTGTTTATTTTTGACTTACTCCCACGGCATCTGCCCTAAGAGATAAGAAATGGTGCAGTTACAGTCTGATTATCCCCATCACATATACCCTAAACCCTAAACCCTTGCCCCGCACACAGCTGAGAGTTAAAGTACAATTCGGTTGTTGGGGACGACTATATCTCACTGGGCTAGTAGCATGGGAAGGTCGCTATACGCGCTTACTAGTATTGCATTGCTCATATTATCGCACACATTGTCGTGCTACGACCAATAACACATGCTGCGTACAGCCGGGAGTTCAAGTACAATTCGGTTACTGGCGAAAAATGTACCACAAGACGCCAGTAAGGACGAGAAGATCAATGCGCTGCAAACAGCGCTCAACAAGATGAAACAGACGGGCACGCTGGCCCCAGAGTTCTCCTCGAATGAGGTTGTTGATATGGCTAAGCAAAAGGTGTGCATGGGAGAGTGTCAGTGGGAGTGTATTTGACTAGATTCTAGATGCAGATGGATGTTGATATATATACACACTTGCGCGCCGGGAAAGTGTAGAGATGTCATCGACATATGGTATGATACATCGCGATGGAGCGCCAATACCCATACTATTGATATATAATAACCTTAAACTGAATGTTACTCATATACTGCCTTTCTCTGATAATATTCTGCGTTTGAGGACCAATGTGTACGATAAAATCAGCAGATCTAGAACCATTGTTGTGTAGTGACCCGAAACTTGATACTATTGGTCATAAAGAGATCGAACCTACATATTTAGGGTTCAGGGTATAAGGTTTTAGGGCTAACCTCTAGCAGGTACAGAATACCGTACGCGCAAACCCTGTCGACCTGGATGCAGTGGTGTCTTCATGACTTCATGCTGCGTCCAATCTACGAGGTTAGCGTCTGCCACATCGATAGCTCGCGAGTCCATGAGAGTATCTCTCAGCGCTAAAGGGTGGCCCATAGATAAACATGCTTTTCGTTACATGGTTGATTATCATCAGATACTAGTGTGTGTTACTGTTGTTTCGCTCAGTTATCTCATCGAACGACTACCGATCACTCACAGGCGGCGGCAGAGGAAGCGAAGAGGAAGACAGCCATTGTTGTGCACACAGCCGCCGAACGCGTGCAGTATCTCGCCACTATCGAGGCTGAGATGGAGAAGGAGGCGGCCAAGGAACAGCAGGCACTCACCAAACAGAGCAAGGCCGTTGCACAGGAAGTGATTAGGAAGTTGCAAAGGGAGTATGAGGACATGAAGGCGAAGGCTGCCTTAGCTGAGGAGAGGGAGCGCAGGGCAAGGGAAGTGGCTGAAGAAAAAAGGGTCAGCCAGGACGCGCAGAAGGTGTATGGCCCTCCAGTACCACCCTCGATAGCTGAAGAACGGCCGGAGGACGTGACATAGGTGCCCATGCGTGTACCGTATGGTTATAAGTTAGACATGGCTATGAATGTATACAGGAAGCGAGAAGGCGTAAGAAAACATGGAAACAGCGGTGGCTCCATCTAGAGAATCGCAGCGCAAGGCGAGAGAATCAGATGTACTGGTCTACATCTTCACCTCAAATTGCGCTGACAATCAATGCCAGGGGCTGTTTTGAGAATACACAGGTCTGTTATATATATATATATATATATACGTTTGAGATAACAAGTTGATAGTGGCCTGGGAAGTGAAATAAATGGTACAGAGCGTAAGTGAAGATGCAGACGTGCAAGCGGGAGAGGCCCCGCGTATTAGAAGACCTGTATTGGTTGGCGGGCGGTACAGCCTGTGATGCCACAGTACCCGCTCATTAGCACAAGATATAGGTAAACCAGAACGTCACAAGCACAAGATATAGGTAAACGAGAAT
This sequence comes from Sphaeroforma sirkka, assembly GCA_001586965.3. Taxonomy (NCBI): domain Eukaryota; class Ichthyosporea; order Ichthyophonida; genus Sphaeroforma; species Sphaeroforma sirkka. Next base: position 85,292 of record LUCW03001481.1, on the reverse strand, counting down.
GTGACATTAGATGCGGATGTGTTGCTGTCGCTTACAAGTTGTTCATTGTTTTCAACGGAATGGTCGGAAGTCGCTGTATGCGTGCGAACACGCGCACGCGCGTTGGGGTGAGCGAGGATGTCGGTAAATGTGTATGATGTTGTAATAATCACTATCAAGTTTTGGTATAACCCCGAACATAAAGCTCTGCGAAGTGTATACCTGTAACCAGTTTAGACACTCCTAGTGTCTTAAAAACATGTGAGGCTGTGGACAACAGACTACGCAGTGAACGGCATTTGTTCTCACAAGCCGTACGGGCTATAAGTAAATCCCATGGGAGTCTTATAATTGGCATGTGGCAATGTTTCAAATTTTATATAGAGTTTTAATGACGTGACGATCGCCACAATTCAGAGAAACATATAAACTGTGTAGAGGATATCCAAACTACGAGTCGATGTGGTTGCACCCTTACTGCTCGTTTATTTCATTCAGATTCAAACCGTGTCTTTGTAACTCTTTCCAGATTGGATCCCCGTGTGTTTACTCATGAGCATGCTGCGGGTATACAACTAGCTCTAACTTATGTAATGTCAACCATGTTTACCTCCGATTGAGAACAATGTTGGTGTTGTATGTACCGAACTGTTTGGTAATGTTCCTGGGCGTTAATAAGAGTGCGAGAACTTCTAAGTGAAAACCAATAAGTTTGAAAAGTTATGTTGTATCGTGCGGTTTGTTGGCGAACGGCCACGCAGGCTCGAAAGAAGAGGAGGTTGGTGTATGATTGGTAGTCTTATAATTGGCATGTGGCAATGTTTCAAATTTTATATAGAGTTTTAATGACACGTGACGATCGCCACAATTCAGAGAAACATATAAACTGTGTAGAGGATATCCAAACTACGAGTCGATGTGGTTGCACCCTTAATGCTCGTTTAGTTCATTCAGATTCAAACCGTGTCTTTGTAACTCTTTCCAGATTGGATCCCCGTGTGTTTACTCATGAGCATGCTGCGGGTATACAACCAGCTCTAACTTATGTAATGTCAACCATGTTTACCTCCGATTGAGAACAATGTTGGTGTTGTATGTACCGAACTGTTTGGTAATGTTCCTGGGCGTTAATAAGAGTGCGAGAACTTCTAAGTGAAAACCAATAAGTTTGAAAAGTTATGTTGTATCGTGCGGTTTGTTGGCGAACGGACACGCAGGCTCGAAAGAAGAGGAGGTTGGTGTATGATTGGTGCTTTGCGTACCGAAGTGCGGGGTAATATGAGCTGGAGGTTGGCAGATGACGATATATGTTGAATGGACGTGTAGGCTCGAAATTAAGAAGATACGCGATTCGATTGGCGGCAGGATTCTCAAGGAAATACTTTGGAGATAGTATAAATACTAGGTTTAGTTCATTCAAGAAGCTCATTCTGCTAAGGTAAACGTTTATTCAACAATCGAGGAAATAAAACTAGGTTCATCGTTAGATTGTGTTTTGAGTCGATCTAAAATTACACTTATTAACTTATCAACAAAGTGGCGTATTTTTGGTTTGTAGTTATAATTGACCAACAGATTATTTGCTAATTGCATGTATTCTATTCAGCACACGCGCAAAAATACATCTGAGCGCATACATCGATAAATTACAACACTCAACATGTAAAATATAGGCTACAGCTGGATTCATTCTAAAAATTCAACGATAATCACCCAACATGGCTTGGGCTGGCCAGGGTAAAATCTCGTATGGTCAGTATAAAAAACCCTATGCGGAACACTTTAACACTTCGATGCTTTTCTATTTCAACTTCTCTGCAACTAAATCTCACGCTGATCACATGATGCCTTTCCGCATATGTTGTGACTCACTTAGAACCGCAGCTATTATCGGAATGTTGCCGTTGACAGGCTTAATCTACTCACGGGAATCGGTTGAGAAATTTAAACTGCTTTCGGAAGTCAGTTAGTATGGTTGCTTTTAAAAAAATGGGTTCAGGAAAGATTGATGGGAAGAAGTGGTCAGTAAATTCCCGTTTGAAGCTTTGGTAGTTGCACAGTTAACGTATATTACAAACATATAAACGTATTAACTTTTTACTCGTAATACTGGAAACGTTTAACGTATTAGAGATTAACAAGAACTGCGATAATCAAGATTCTGAACATGTGACAGTACTCAGTATAGTATGGGACTCTACTGTGGACAATTAGATGGTTTTCCAAATATAGATTGGGTTTTCCACTGAAATTAGAATTGTACAAAAGATAGAAACAACACCAATCCGATACCTGAAAATGACACTTTGGGAATCTCTGATTAATAGGAGTACCATGAGAGAGGGTCTCAGGCATGAAGTGGTTGATGGTACAAACATATAGTATGATTCGATATTAATCTCAGAGCAAGATAATCCACTGAGAAAAGGACAGGATCAGAGTTGTTAGAATCCAGGACAACATGGTTTTGATTTCTCCTAGCCAGCCAACTGGATGTGCCCGTCTATGCCTTAAATGGGATGGGGAGCTAGGTACCAGGTGATGAGGTTTAGGAGCAGATGCATACTGCACCATCTTGGTGTTTTTGATTTTCTTTTTTCTTTTCTTAAGTTGGGCTTAGAGGTATTGTATTGATTAGTTTGATTAGGTAATTGTTTCGAGGCGTGAAATGTAAACTAAGCGTCCAATGAAATGATATTTAAAATTAGTAACTAAACAAAATAGATCTAGACCGAAGTAGTGAGTGATTAGAGCGGAGTATATAGACAATAGTCTCAGTCTAAAATCCCATAATCTTTTGCTCATTACCAAGGGCTGAAGCTAAACTTAATTAACATTTTGCATTCTAATGTATTAACGTATTTTCTTATTAACGTAAACGTATTGATATCGTATAGTCAGCCTAGAGGAGACCGACTTATACAGGGTGGAGACAATATGAGATTGTGGTCTTTGTAGGGCCTGTGGGCTGCGAAATTCACAATTTTGATTGTATCCTGCGAGTGAATTTCTATACAATTTGTCACCGGTATGCAATTTGTACAATATAACGCATAAAAGTTAAAAAGAACCAGTACGTTACTAATATTATGTGTATCGATGAATTCACATGTCTGCGGGATTTAACTTCAACTTCAAAGTACTTTATGTCAAAACACAGTCGCACAAGTAAATACTTGGGTGTCTATCGATAGGAACAATTATATGAACAAATATATAGTTATATATTGCGTGTATATTAATTATAATTTCATCTTTACATATAATACCAATAGTTTGTACACACTCATTTTACACGACAGTACGATATATCTATAGACGCACAAAGTATTTGACACCTGCTTACCTCAAAATACTTACCTTTATTATAAATTGAACTATGTTGATACTGGCATCCGAGTCATCAGTCTATCGCGTATGTAGGTAAACTTCTCTCGGCTGTGTGGCTTCGTTAAGAAATCACTGAGTAGCTGTTCTGATGGTATGTATTCTAGCTTGATGGTGTTGTTCGATTTGAGTTCCCTGATGTGATGATATCGTAGATCGACATGTTTTGTACGGCGGGAGTTCGTGATACCATTTCCCATCAGTATTGTTGAATTGTTGTTCTGTTCTATGGTGGTGGGTTCTACGAGCGGAATACCGAATTCTGTGAAGAGATTCCTAGCCCATACCACGTCTTTGGCTGTATCAAATTGTGCTACGTATTCTGCCTCTGCTGTAGACGTTACGAATCGTTGCAAGTTTGTTCCCCACATGAATGGTGCACCTGCTATAATGCCCACTCGCCCGGTGGTGGATCGTCTTGACTGTCTGCACTCAGATAGGGAATACATGGTTCTTTGTTCGTGTATTTGAGTCCAAAGTCCTGAGTACCAGCGAGATACTTCAAACAGCGCCTGGTACCTCTGAAGTGGTGGTACTGAGGTGCTATCATCAGATAGCAACTTAGGATCGAAACTGCAAATCACATATCCACTCGTGTTTGATCTACAAGGTATCGTAACTGACCCATGTAGAAATACGGCCTCCGGTCAGTCTAAAATATCAAGATCAATTGAGATAATACATTGGTTTTTATTTGTATTTTAAATAATTTAGTACAAGCTCTTTTTCCAATATTTCCAAAGTGTTCTAAATTCACTTTGATGGCTCCAATAGCCTGAGTATTTGGTATGACTCATCTACTTGGACCTATTTGAGACATTAGTAGATGTAGGATATTATAAACTAAATTTTATAATCTCCGAACTACTACTTGTAGATTTTGGTCCTCCCGCCAATCTCCAAAATCCAATAAGTCTTTTTCTTTTTTTAACTTTTCTTCAGATGGAACTTTATTTATATCAGCTAATGTATTAACGTGACTTACGTTATTATGTCTATTTACAAATTAGGCAAGTGGTCATGAACACTTAGTACTCCTAGTGAAAATTATTCAATAAAGAACAGCTAGAGGTACGCCCTGTGTGATCGAGGATATTTAGGCTCTTAACAAGAGGCAGTCCCGATCATTCTTACACAAACTACCACTGCTAAATCCTAACTGACTAAATTGTATTTTAGTTTAATATAGTTTGAAACCTAGTAATTTCCATCGAAGTTTACACCCACTAGCTCGTTGTATTGTGTGATTGTTGGGGGGTCTGAGCTTGCCGCCTTTTCCGGGAGATATGTATGTTTGTCTGTTACTTCATAGTCCGATATTAGAATTGGCACCTATGCTGGTTTACAGTCTATTAATCCCCATTCCTGCAATATTTCTCTTAGTTATTGTCGCTGATGGAGATCTACTCTTCCAGGGTGTATTTCCACTTGGTACTTAAGAAACCATATTGGTAGGCCCATATCAACAGTGTCCCGTTCGCCTTTCATTGCGTCAGCTAGTTTCTGTCCGTCGGTCTTACTCTGGCATGCTGCAATTTTGTCATCTACGTGTACAATAATGAAACAAGGTTCACTGTGTGTTTGTTTGATGAACAGTGCTCCATCCGATTGTGCTTGTTTATAACTATGCTGTATAGCAAATTGATGGATAGCTCTATCCCAGTGGTGTCCGCTAGGTGGTAGACCGTATACGCAACGAGAAAATCGACATACAACCTTTATTTCTCCTTGCTTGTGCCTTTCGTATTGTTTTCTCTGAGACGGATCCAATAGATGTTCAATGAGATCATATTCTTGAGGCACTCACATGTAGCTAGGGGTATCCAGTTGTTGAGTGAGGTAGGCCGAGGGTGTATCGTATTGTCGAATGTCCATGTCATAGTGTACCAATAGAGCTAGACAGATTCTGAGTCTTTCCTTGGCTACTACTGGGGCATAGGTTTCATCGTAATCAACTCCCTGTTTTGCATTGAATGCTGCTACGTTCAGTCGTGATTTGAGTCGTGTGACTCGTCCTGATTCATCCTACCTTTGTATGTTTTCGGTTCCATTGCTGCAGTTGCTGAATTGACAGTGTGCGTATTGCTAGGATTTCGTCTCCTACGGCGACTATCGTGATACCAGTCGACATTATTATCAACTATGGCGAGGTCCCGCAGTTCTCGAGAGACTTGAGGACCATCTGCCGTTTTTCTAGCTATGATTGCTTCGAGATCACGTTGTGTTTTAGTAGTCGCTGCAGAAGCCTCCGACTCGACGGTATGTACTTCGCTCTCAACAGGTTGTTGTGCTGACGATAAAGTTCTCTGTAGTTGTTCTGGGTTGCTCGACTTGTGCGTCATAGTTGGCTGGGCTTGTTGGCTAAGCATATCTTCCGTTGTCGATGTTGTCTTTGCGTCTGTTCGAAAATTGCCATTTTCGATTCGGAGGAATGTGCTACTGTTCGTAGTGTCAGGTGGTGCGATAGCGGTTGTACATTTGTTGTCTTCCCAGACAAAGAATTCATCTTCGAATATACAGACGTCTCGGCTTTGTATTATGCGCTTGTTCAGTGGTGAGTATATACAATACGAGTCCGGTGTTGTGTCCAAGGGTTGCGCAAGAAGAATGCCATCCAGTGCTTTGTCGTCGAGTTTGTTGTCTGGATCACGGTTCTTGTATGCGATGTGACACCCAAATGCTCTGAACATATCTATCGAAAATGCGTATCCTGTAAACTTCTCGTATGGGGATGAGCTCTTTTCGTTGGTGGGTATAGCATTGTATATGTTGGTGGTTTGAATCAGTGATTCAGCCCAAAGACGTGCATACTTCAGTTGTGCAAGCATTCTAGGGACCAGTGTACCATGGAGTCTCTCTACCTTGCCATGGTATTGTGACGTGGCCGTAGGTGCGTACCTCGAGCAGTATCCCTGATACGCAAGCATGCGCCTCGTTACGTTTGCAGTAAACTGTGAACCTCGATTCATTTGTATGCACTGAACTTGGCGATATAGCATCCAAAATTGTTGTCGCTTTCAGATCGCTAATCGGATACTCTTTGGCCATACTCGAAAAATCGTCTGTTATTGATACAGAGTAGGTGTTGGATCCCATTGACGTTACAAAGGGTCCTATTTTGTCCACAAGACTGACTCGAGAGGCTCTGTAGTAGGTTCGTGCTGTCGTTCCTTGTTTGTATTCTTGTTCTTCTTCCTAGCAATAGGGATAATATTATTTATTTCAAAAAATGACAAGTATGCATATTACAATGTATCAACATATGGTATGGCTCTCATAGTCGCTGTAGTGGTTCAGGAAAAATATTTGCGGGTTAGGTGAGAAGTGGTTTGCATTATGCTTTGCTTGGTAAGCCTTCTGGAGACGATCCGCGGTAGATTGGAGGATGTCTGCGTTAGTGGAGTTGACAAGTGGGATCAGTAGTACATCCATGCTGCGGTCAAGAATTTTTGGCGCTCGTTCATGTTTGCAGCGGGCCTCCCGCTTGGTGCGGAGATAATGGATTAAAGCTGATTTCGTAGCGTCGGGATGTTGTTGGGAGCGGGGGTCGATGTTTTCATCAAGCTGCCATTTCCATGTAAGTGCTGCATGTCGTTTTACCTGGGCGACAGCGTTGCTAGGAACACAAAGGCAGATGAAACCGGTTGAGCTTCTGCGGCGATTTGGTTGAGATACCGATTTAGACGGAAGATACCAGAGAAAGTGGTGGCGATTGAGGACTGGTTGGGCATGTCAGTATTTTTCAAATACTGATTGGGATGGGGGCTTGCCGGTAGGGAAAATTGCTCGGAAGAAGAGCCATACCGGAGTTATGTCATCCATTTCATGAAGAGTTTTGTCCGGCATCGGGCGGCAATAGTGCATACTTTGCATCGTTCCTCTAGTTGCCATATGTATGGTAAATCTTTTGGGACGTAGCTGGGGTACGCGAGTCTGTTGTGCCATGATATCTGGTTGGCTTTCTCCAGCGATGGTTTCACTGTAGTCATAGCTATGTCATCGATGTGTACACAGTATATTCTGTGCTTTTCATGTACTGTTATGGTTCCGAAGCTTGGTAGTAATATGTACATCATGTTGTTGGTGAATTCATATGAGTATTATCGCGCTGAAAGTAGGCTGATACATAGTAGTGCAGTTTTAAATGTCGTATCAATGAGTACGTCCCCCAAGTTTCCTAGCTGAGCCACATACTTCGGATAAATGATTGTACCATCAGCTGCTTCAAGGGCATACCGGTCATTAATGCGCATGTTGCTGACGAGGTGATATTTGTGGTACTTTTAGGGAAAACCATGTATGGCGGCGCAACTATCGCAAGCTAGCCAGTATCCACCTCTGGAATCTCTATCTGACTGATCATTCACCTCCTTGTTGTCGACTGTAGGGTTAATAGTGGAGAAGGCAATCTGTCTGTTTGCAGATAGCTGGTCATCAGATACTTGTGCTGACATAGCTTTGTCGTGTCTGCCTTCCTGAGATTGGTGTCGATTGCTCTGGGATCTGTATGTTCTGTTGTGCACGTTGAGTATCTCGTGAAAATCTACCATCGTGTACCTATCTATTCGGTAGTCATGTCGGTCCTGATTATCGGGATTATCGTAGCGGTATTGGTAGCTGTTGTTTCTGTTGTACTGTTCCACACGAATACGGTAGTCACGATTCGAATCAGGTCGGCGATGCTTGTTATTATTCTTGAACTTAAATTTGTAGTCTCTCATGTCATGACGAGGACCAGATTTGTCAATCCGTCGATCGTGACGTTTACAACCGTCGTGGTCACGACCCTGATTATGTGGGTTACCAGCAGCGCATGATTTGATTAGCGCTTGTAGCTTACGGCATTGCTCGATGGAATGCCCACGATTATTGCAGAATGCACAGTTTTCTGCCGATATAGCTGCATGCTCACGGTGCACAATGGTTGATGGGTCACTTTCATATGGGTCCAATGCGATGAGATACGTGGTGAACTCATCATACGACATGGCCATCATAGCAGGTGTCTTTGAGGAAATCTGTCTGATTCTCGTCGTTTACAGCCTGCCGTAGAATAGCGCATAGGCTGTTGTTAGACTTCGTACCTCCGGCGTTTTTGAGTTTCACATATGCCGTGTTGAGATGACTGATAAGGCTGGCCTAAGATTCGTTCCGTTCTTCCGTGATGCGGTTCAGTTTTCCCTCTAATGTCTGGATCGGTCAGGGCTTCAAACTTGCGTTTTAGTGCGGCAAAAGCTTCCCACGGCTTATCAATGAATTGGCTGATCTCCGCTTGCAGCAGTTGAGATAAGGTGCAGTTGATACCGATATGCCTCAGCAATTTCCTTGGGTGTCCATCGGTTGCCTCTAGACGGGGTCGGATCGGTCATTATTGTTGGGATTCCTTCACAATTCACGGATAGAATTGTCTGGGATTTCCAAGGAAGCCAGTCGACCTTCGATTCGAGAATAGTGGTGGTCTTAATAGCCTTAGAGAGTTCACAGTGGGCATATTGATAGCGCGAGATCAGAGTGATCTGATAAGTTGTTAAAGTGTAATGTAGTAGACTTTAAATAAGGTGCAAACGTATATATTAATTTCTGACCTCGCCTTTGGTTTTATACCTAAGGTGTTTGTGCCAGTGTTCAGCCGCTTGGACTGTCCAGGGTAAAAACTCGTATGGTCAGTATGAGAAACTTTATGCGGAACACTTTAACACTTCGATACTTTTCTATTTCAACTTCTCTACAACTAAATCTCGCGCTGATCACATGATGCCTTTTCGCATAGGTTGTGACTCACATAGAACCGCAGCTATTATTAGAATGTTGCGGTTGACAGGCTTAATCCACTCTCGAGAATTGGTTAAGAAACTTAATCTGCTCTCGGAAGTCAGTTAAGTGATAACTCAACTCTTGAGATTAATTTGAGCAACTTGTTTAGCTCTCGGGAGTGAGCTAACTCTGATGACTTCCATAGATCAAAGATGGTTTCTTGCTATAAAATCTGGCCTGAGACCTGTAGTCCTTCATATATATATATATATATATATATATATATATATATATATATATATATATATATATATATATATATATATATGTATGTATGTATGTATGTATGTGTGTGTGTATGTATGTATGTATGTATGTATATATATATATATATATATATATATATATATATATATATATATATATATATATATATATATATATATATATATATATATATATATATATATATATATGTATTCGTATTCTGACAACTCCTTCTCTTGCAGCCAGCCTTGTATGTGTTAGAAGCGCTAGTATCAAAATTTGGTTACCTCCTAGTGACGGGAGCATTGACATCAAGGGTATGGGCCGAACTGTGTACAGGGTCGATTTCGGATATGTGGTGAACGACCACAACGACGTTACTGTTAATCTAGAAGACTACGAACATGAAACGACACTGGATCGCTTTGAGAGATTCTTGAAGGCGTGTGCAAACCACAAAGGGTGCATGAGCTTCGACTTGGTCGAGGATAAGATGAAGTGCTACCTCTCGTACAAGGCCGTTTCAGGTGATGATGACAAGGACTTAAGACAGATGCGAATGCCGTGTTGGGCTATTTCGTTCCAAATGAGCATCATCTACTGAATGACGAAGATTGGGTTGCTTGGAGTGGAAGTCGGTCGGTCGGTATTGAAATGATCGTCTGCAGTATGACTTACAGACTGGGTACGTTATGTATGGACATAATGATAAAACTGTTAGCTTGAGGCATTTGACTAAGAAAACGCTCGCCAAACGTTGGGAGTATTGTGCACAAAAGTGCTACGAGCATGACTGGTGCCAGAGCTGGGATCTGGTTGAGGACAAACAAGAGTGCTACCTTTCCAAGAAAAAGGTTGAATATGACATGGACGGGCTCAAGACCGATCCAGAATCTATCTTGGGATCCTTTGAGGACCGAGACTAGAATTGTATCCAGTTAAAATAAGTATTGTACGGTATCGCTTTAGAATCGAATCCTATTTATTGTATTTCTTCTAATATCCAGCATATTAGAAAAGCTCAGTCGTCTAATTTTTAATAAAGTGAGCGTACCTTAGCTACACCTTCACACAAGAAATAAAATATGATATGATTCAAATCAAGAGTTTATCGATATTTGGGTAGTACCAGTGGTCAGAACCGCCTATATATATATATATATATATATATATATATATATATATATATATATAGATATATATATATATATATGTAATCGTAGACGGTTCAAATTATTCATGCACGATATCGCTTTAAAAAGCTTAGAATAAAGTCAGTTTACATAGTAAAGTCCGCACCAAGCAATTCAGTACTCATCAGCCTGTATTGAATACATATACGAGTTGCTCGAGTTTTATTCCATCGAATACCTACAGTACTCCTTCATAACTATACTAAATTAGATGTCTTCTGCGGTAGCAGGTGACGATACGTCTGATGTTTCACTTTCACTCGATGCCGATCCGCTCTCAGCAAACGCGGCTTCCCAATCATCAGGTATTTCGTCAGCATCTTGTACTCCTGCGACCACTTCCTGGGTCGCCTGCTCCAATATATCGAACCGCTATAAAATTTGTGAATTTCACAATAGCTAGTTAATAAAAACGGTATGCGAGCAAAAAATACTCGAATACATAATGTAATATATAACACGTATATATATATATATATATATATATATATATATATATATATATATATATATAGATTTATATATATGAATTTAAAGTGAACGTTAAACTTCAGTAGTGCATGTATCCGTCGATATCTACAAAAAGTCCTTCAGGCAACTGAGATGAAATGATATGATGTATTGATGTTGATCGTGGGTGCTCGGCCGACAAAACAGAACGCATGCACAAGCCAAAGCACATTCACATACACAAAATCAACTCTATCCCTAACCCTAAATCCTGACCACTGTAAAACTTACACCAGCATTCAACCTACGAATTCAGCGACCAAACAGACTTACAGCTACAAATGAACAAGTACGATACAAAACTACACCACAGTGCTAGAGTAGTAGTAGATCAATCGCGACCAGTACTCAGAACAGAAACACGAGGGAAGTACATATCGGTCAAACGAGATATACTACGCATCAACATAAATGTATAAACGTTTAGTATACTATATTGCATTCATGTGAACATACGAATAGAAAGTATCGAAATGACAATGTTTGAGCTGTCTTACATTTTCGTTGGCAGGAGCTGATTTGATTGGCTTAGAGATCTTTGCCTTGCTTTTGGTCAGGGCTACCCATCCATTAGCATCGGGCGTTAACTTCGATGGGCCAGACCCTGCGACGCACAATGGAGTATGGTGTTAGAGGTTAGGTGTATTTGTGATATATATATATATATATATATATATATATATATATATATATATAGAGTATGGCACAAAATAAGACTCGTGTATTAACTAGACACCAATGACGGGGTATTTTAGAGGGGGGCTGCTTATGTATAAGGGATATATATTGGCGTAAATATACTGATTTGATACCAATTGTCGATCAAGAACAATGAAAGATATGACACAATCGTTAATTGAAAGGGTATACCTGTTAACGTTGTGTATACCACCTTCCCCCGTGCCCCTACTACGATTGAATGCTTTATCAGACTTTTACTCTATAGTATATTCATGTCCTTACATACTACCGCAAGAAAATGTGTATATATGTGTATATTCACAATATACGTATACATACACACACATATATACACACGCGCGCATATATATATATATATATATAAACAAATACTCACACATATATATACACACACGCGCGCATATATATAAATACACACACCCTTAAATATACATATATAAGATATATTTTTCTGTATATGTATATGTACATATATACCTATGCATATGTATATGTACATATACATTTATGCATGCGCTCTGCATATGTATATGTATATGCGTATGTATATAATGCATATGCATATATATATATGTATATGTGCATATGTATATATATATGTATAATATTTATATATATATATATATATATATATATATTTATACATGTAAGTGTGTGTGTATGTGTGTATATTTATATTTATATGCATATGTATATGTACAAGTATATATATATATATATATGTATATGTTGTGTATATGAAGTTATTATGTGTAACTCACCGTCTCGCTTAAGCCAGGTTGCCTTGAAACTCACAGTCCGTCCTTCTGCCTGCGCCACTCTGACCAGTGTGTTGAGTGCCTTGTCAGCCACCGATAGTTCCACGGGTGTGTCGTTGTACGACAAGAACATGATCAAGGCTCGCCTGGCATCGAGTCTGTAGACCATTCAGATGAACGGATTAATAAGTAAGCATTTTAGAAAATTAAGTAGGAACCAATCAAGAACCAGTATCAGCATCAAGTATTTCATAGGAGTAGTCGAGTAGGTGTAATGTTCTGCTTTTGCGAAGGACAGTCTGCGCATATGCTACTATACAAGGTATACAGAAAGGCAACGTGTTGCATTCCACTGACAATTAAAATAGACTATCGTACACTCGGAGAGATACTTTGTGTAAAAGAAATTAAAACTTTACACATCACACACCCACACACACATACACACTCATACACACACACACATGTACACACAAGCACATGTACACACACACATATATATATATATATACATATACATACATATATATATATATATATATATATATATATATATATATATATATATATATATATATATATATATATATATATATATATATATGTATACATACATAGATACATAGATACATTAATTCATTCATACATAGATACATACGTACGTCCATACATACAAACATAGATACAAACATAGATACATACATAGACACATAGATACATGAATACATAGATACATACATAGATACATAGATACATAGATCAAAGATACATAGATGCATAGATTCATATATATATATTTACATATACGCTCTTCACGTATGCACATTGAACATACTTGTGTACGCTGGTACGCAATCCACTTGTAACAGCCGCCCATGAATTCAGCGGTGGCAGCTTAGCGTTCAAAGGAAGATTACGGACCACTGCACCAACCAGCTGTCATGAAATTTAAGAAGGATTATACATATATATATATATATATATATAGTATATACATAAATTGGTTGGATCTCTATATATGCACACGCAAGCCAGTATTAGTAGGATAATCATTCAGTGTCGGATACAGTAACGAACAACCACAACACAGAAAGACGGAGTCGAATACAGACAAATCAAAAAATAAGAAAGCAAACTATTAGAACAACGCGACGGCAATGAGTTTAGATCTAAGTGAAAGGCAATGGTATCATTGCACGGTAGCAATGTCGACATGTGTGTGAGGAATTAGGACGATAGAATCAGATGCGATTCGAAATACTGCGGTCCTATTGACAGCATATGACTAAATAGGTAAAACTATGAACAGTGCTGTGTACAGACAAACATCATAGATAGATGTAGGAACGGTTAGTTGATTGTGTATTCCTATTGACAGCAAATAGCTAGATTGGCAAAACTATGAACATTTCTGTGTATAGACAAACACCATAAATAGATGCGAGGAAGGTCAATCTAATGTAATTCCTATTAACATCATATAGCAATATAGGCAACAATATGAACTTTCTGTCCAAAAACATCTATCATGATACACGCAATAACGGCCAATCCAATGGGTGTTCTAGTGCCGTTATCAGATTGATGTACATGCTTATTTGGGGTTTTAGGCTAAAATTCTAAGACTATTCGGTTGAATAGTAACTGACTACTCCGGTAGTCATGTTGCCAACGCGTTCAAACACTGATAAACCCTAAAACTCTGACAACCCCCCAAAACTTTAAAACTGACAGCCGACCAATAAAGCTGTACACATGAATGTAGCAGCGATAATAAAAAATTCTAAAGGATTTTGGACTTATCTCAAGCAGCACTCACACACACATGCACATACACACACGCACATGCGCATACAAACGTGTACACACACATGCCCATACACATACACGCATACATACGCACATACGCACATACGCACACAAACATGTACACACACATGCACATACACATACACGCACACACACGCACATACGCATACAAACATATACACACACATAACGATTGTGCGCTCGCTATGCAATATACCTTTTCATGGTCTACGATGGGCAGATTATGAATCAACAGCGCAGCCTACGCAAATAGAAAGATAGGAAAGGGCAAATAAAGAGTAGGTAAAGAGTAGGTAACCTATAGGTAAAAAGCACATGTATGAGAGAACAATTGTGGATATGATTGACAATCAGGTGATGGTCGTGAAAGCATTGGACGGAAAATGAAAGGCGACATAGATGTGAAACGTACAAAAAGATATCAAGGTACCATCTTCAAGCAAAGAGAACTTAGGTGGTCCGGTATATGAACGATAGTGTATTAATTTAAACTGTAGAAAAACACGAACGTGAACAACCGTGCAGGGGCACGCATATATATATATATATGAATACACACACACACACACACAAAACAAACACACACACACACACACATTACACACACACACATATATATATATATATATATATATATATATATGTGTGTGTGTAAGAGCGGCAACACGCTCGTGTTAGCTGACAACCAGCTGACAGTAACAGCCACAGATCCAAACAATGCACAGTATTCCTACACATATTGAACTACCTACACGTGTACACAGTATCCCAAGCGACTCAAGTAAGACAGTACAAGGCTCGCATAGTCAATATATATATATCGAGGACACGAAGGCCCAAACTTGTGCCAGGCGAATCTGTGACATTGTATGCTACATCCAAAAAGCTGAACTGATAAGCGTAAATGCATGTATGTATCTATGTGTATACGACATACTTGTGAAAGCAATAATCCCGGCACAAACGATCGTGCATCACAGGCCACATCCATCTTCATTCGCTTGCCGTACTCGTTGAGGTCGGCATGGAGACCATAATGGTTGCTTAGCAATTGGAATATCTCCACTTGGTACCGGGCAATAGGAGTGTACGAAGCAGTCAATTGCTGGATAGACTTCACCCCTCCACTAAGACTTAGTAGAGCGGTGCCGCTGCTCTTGCCTGATAAAGAGCAAACATGTATAGATATGTCAATGAGTTATAGATATGTCAATGAGTGGAGGAAAAGAAAGCTGTTGTGGGTATTGGCATGTCTATGTGTATGTTTATATATATATATATATATATATATATCTCTCTCTCTCTCTCTCACGCCAGTTGTTTTGTGTTCTGTGTATGTGTACACATATGAACTAGGTGTGAATGTCATTTTTCCCATGAATGACAAGATGCTTTATCTCAGCAGTTAGGTAGCACCCAATCAAAACCCAGGAGGGGCTTAGCGCAGCGTTTGAACGAGAACACTATAAATGATTAAACACAAGTCACACACAAACACACATGCATACAGAAGAATCCAACACACATACACAAGCATTCTCATGCCGGTACTCTATACACACTTATAAACATTCATCACACGCATACATGCACACACACAGCAGAAAGACGCATACAGAAACATAAATATCCCCCAAATAGAAAAAGTACACACAGACACACAATCAATCACACACAACACACCTTCTTTATACTGCTTGATAGTCTGCGCAAAGAACTCCTCCACCGACATAATGAAATCGGGTCTGCTATGGTACGCCCGGACCAAAATATCTCCGAATTGGCGTTCCGCCACACCCTGATTATTCATCGCACCCGAATTCCCGCGGTCACTCACAACCCGGTCAGCATTGGCGCCTGAGACGCTGATATCCAGGGCCTGCGCCAGCCTGTAGTTACGCTGCAGCGTAGTACAGCGATCGTTGCAGGGTAGCTTAGTGTGGGATGTGGCACCGTCTAGCATGGACGCATGCTCCGTCAGGGCCAGGATGGCGGTGGAGTCGTCTACACCTCGTTTGACCTGCACAGTGCGTATAGGGATATGGTAAGTGGGTAATAAGGTTGAAAGACAGTGGAGGGAGGTTGGTAGTCTAATGTGCCTCGTTTTTCTATTTGAACGTGACTATGTATACGTGTAAATATATATATATGTATATATATATATATATATATATATATATATATATATATATATATATATATATAAATTATGATATTTATATATACATAAATACATCACACCTTTGCGCACGGCATCTTATCCGCCCTCATCCCACACGCACAGAACACATCCACGAGTTTCGTGCACTTTGTGGGACATGGCGTGTTTGCCAGCGCATGGCAAGGCGCCTCACACAGGTGACCGCAACTCGGCCGCACACGCCCACAGGCCTGCCCACACCCCGCCGTTCTGGTATCAGCTCCGACTGCTCTCCCGCTTGCGGTTAGAGTCGCGGTTGCGGTTGCGGTTTGGCATGCAGTTGCGGTCAGAGCTGCGGGTACGCAGGCGCCGCCGTGGCACTTGCGGTTACACCGATGACCGCAGGCCAACGGACGCCCACACAACGCGCCGCAGGAGACTTCGGTCATATGGCACGGGATACTGCCACGCACCTCATGCCCTCCCACACACTCCCGGTCTACTAGTACCACACACGGGGGACAGGCGTCCTCATTGTGGCAGTCGTGAGTGACTGGGTGAGTGCATGCATGTGTGCGCATGCACGGGTATGTGCAGGTGGGCCGTGGGGTGTTGCAGGGGATGGGCGCGCGCCGCATGGTCTGGCCGCACAGGCAGTGGAGATCATCGTACGAGGCCTGGGGCAAGGTATGTGTGTGGATAAGTGTGAGTAAATTGGTAAAAATAGAATGGATAAGTGAATACAGGCAGAGGAGTACGAGTAGATACTATACATAGGTATATGTTGATGTGGATGAAATTGTGCGTGTACGAGGGTAGTTGCAGAGCGTTGAGGGTATATTCCAGGGGTTAAGCGCATGCGCATGGACTTAACGCTTAGGCAGTATAGGCTGTTATAAGAGGCTATGTGAGAACAGCAATACAGACACAAACACACATACACACATAAACAAGGAGACAGAGACACACACACACACAGACAAGACACACACTGTACATATATATATATATATATGTGTATCTATATATATATATATATATATATATATATATATATATATATATAAATATATGTATATACATATAGTAAAAACACAACACACATCGCATACAGCAACCAAGGACAAACACACTCACCTCAATACACGGCGGGCAAGCGCCGTCATGGCACTCGCGCATGCACTCATGCAGCCCACAGCTGAGTATGCGCTTACAAAGCGACGTACACTCGTGCGCCGAGTCCCGCACCAATCCCGCGTAACCACGGGACCTCTGTCTCTGCGCAAAAGGACAGCATCGCTCTTCGCACGTGTGGCGTTTGCAATGGAGCTTTTTCTGACACATCCGCTTACAGCGTAGGGCTACGCTTACGCCCTGGACGTGCGCGACTGTACACGCAAAGGTCTTGGTTTCTAACCCACACCGACAGGATATGCGGACGGTGCCGTTGGCGCAGGGGAGACAGGGACCTGTGTGGCACGGTTGCTTGCACAGATGCTGTTGGGGTGTCTTTGAGAGTCTGTAGATGCAACAGAGAGTGACGTTCGATGTATAATATGTGAATGTGTGCATGTAAGAAGGGTATGGGATTGTTGCTTGCACAGATGCTATTGGGGTGTCTTGGAGAGTCTGTAGATGCAACAGAGAGTGACATATATAGATATTCGGACGGTTCTATTTATAGACACGATACTAAAAATAGAATCCATATAAAAAAGACGTACTCCACACACGGCAGCGGTTTGCCACAGACAGCCTCGCACGTCGACCTGGGATCGTCACAGGACTGTCTCATGGGAATGCGCTTGCCAGCACACATCCTACTGAGCACGTTATACGTATAAACATATATAGACAATCGGACGATTTTATTTATAGACACGATACCAAAAATAGAACCCATATAAATAGACGTACTTTGCACACGGCAGCGGTTTGCCACAGACAGCCTCGCACGTCGGCCTGGGATCGCCACAGGACTGTCTCATGGGAATGCGCTTGCGAGCACACACCGTGGTAAGAGCTTCCTTGCCACAGGCGCATGTGGAGATGTTCTCAGGCGAATACGGACAGTCGCCTTTGCCAGCTGTGCGGGATGAAGGGTCGGGAGAAACACTAGTGATATGTTACGTATGTCATCGTGATGAAGGTTACATAGCAGTAGGACATTGGAGACTAGTGAGAAGTGTAATGGGGAGACATTGAGGCGATAGGCTCCGCATAAGCTACTTGAGTCAGCGCAAAGAAGGTGGAAAACAGGGATGCACCCTTTTTATTATTGAGAGAATATATATATATATATATATATATATATATATTATCTATTTATAGAATATGTAATTATATATATATATAGACATATATATACATATATATACATATATATATATACATACATAGAAAAATATATAGATAAATACATGCGTACATACATACATACATACATACATACATAAATATATACATACAAACATATATACATACATACATACATACATATATACATATATATACATACATACATACATACATTGATATACATGCATACATATTGCATACATACATACATACATACATACATATATACATACATATTGATACATACACATACATACATACATACGGTTTACGAGTATGTATGTATATATGCATGTATGTATGTATGTATGTATGTATGTATGTATGCATGTATGTATGTATGTATGTATGCATGTATGTATGCATATATAGGTATGTATGTACGTATGTATGCATATGCATGCATATATATATATATATATTCCTAGAAAGTCGGATGATGAATTGCACTGAGCATTCAAAAAAAATATGAATAACCACAAATTTCTGGAATTGTTCGTATTAAAGACATTATTTGGATTGTAATATTTACTATATTAGCACTATGCAAGTGCGAAACACCGAAGCATAAGAATACATCAGACTACATATATAATCTATTTATGAAATGTGGTTCTAGCTATACGATATAAAGATGTAAACTGACTATCGAATGTTACACATACCTGCCAATGTATAGCATTCCCCTGGGTGACACGACCGGTCGCATCTGTTGGTGTTCAGTGGAGAGATGGTTGAGATAAACTTGGTTGAACTCAAACTACGCAGCGGAGGGATTGTATTGATATAAACTTGGTATATTCTACGAACGTGTAGTAAGAAAACCAAATTAATATATTATTTTAGTCATTCTATTTATAACTGCAGTGTCAGTGGACAGATGTTCGAGACATACACTGTGAAAATCTATAACAAGAACAAAGCCTTGAAGTACAATGAGTAACGTATACGAATATGTGTCTACACAAGTTCTCAAAAGAGCACACACGCCATACACGTATAACATACATATATACATATATATAGATATGGATATATATATTATAATATATATATATATATATATATATTGTATATTTAGTGAAAACTGCATTCGAATCTTCACGAATAAATAATTGGCGAATTCTTCCTTTCGGCTCTCTAAGTAATCCATAATCTTGTCTCCAAGTTCGTTGTTGTCTTTTATACTCTTAGATTCATATGTCTTCTTATGGATCTAAGAGTATTAGGGACAATCATGAACTTGGAGAGAAGATTATAGATTACTTAGAGAGTCGAAAGGAAGAATTCGACAATTATTTATTCGTGAAGGTCTCGAATGCAGTCTTCACTGAATATAATATATATATATATATGTATATATATATGTATATATATATTCACACATATATATATATATATATATATATATATA
>LUCW03001481.1:52500-60000 GCA_001586965.3 Sphaeroforma sirkka | reverse complement strand
CTATTGTGTCGTGCCATCCGTTCAGCTCTAGTCATAGCAGAACTTCTCTTCTCGTCGGCCAAATCATCTAATACCTCCCCATCCCCATTAGGCCCTCCATTAGACCCCCCAACACCCCCCTCAATGCGTTTTCGCTGTGCTTTGCTCTTCTTGCACTTCGCATTCTTCGCACTGGTAGGTACAAGTGTGTCTGGAGTGCTATTAATACCCTCACGTACACCTACGCTTGTCTTGCTTGCGTTAAGGGTTGTATCACCATGACTCCTATCCGAATCTGGGTTGTGCCTAACGGTTGTATTTATACCCAAGCTATTCATACCGTCGGAAGACATACCCACATGACTAACCATATCCCCCGGGGTCATTAACAGCGGCGCTACAAACACCGGTGCATTCGCGTTCAGGTGTTTATCTCCCCCACCCCTCCCACTACCTTCAAAGTTCATAGCCCCCTTCGCGCTGCCTATACTACCAATACCATTGGTAAATACACCCACGTTACCTACATTGGTGCTACCTACACTATTACCGCCTGACACACCGGACACGCCGGGCAAGCCGTCGGCACGTGCTTGCGGGGATTTATTCTTATTATTTCTCCTCTTATTGCCCCTTTTCTTCTCGTGCTTACTTGCTGTATCTGGGTTGGGAGTTATTCCCGTACAACTCGCTGCACTGTGATGTTGTTGTGTGTGCACACCATTCGTGTGTGACATTTCAGATGTGCGAGAAGACTCGACATTTGTACCATTTGGCATCGTGAAATATACTCGTGGACTCAGTGACTACTGTTAGGTATATCAGTGTAGTAAACTTCGCGGTTAGGCTTTCGTTGATGATATATACGTTCTAGAATAGAAATATAATATCTTGATAAAGTTACTATATATATATATATATATATATATATATATACTATAAGCTAATGCTTAACTATGTGCGTACGTGATAGGGATAAACCCAGCGCACACAGCGCTCTGTAACTTAGGCTAGTGTACTATATGGGTAGTCCTGATAATACCGATGCACACTCTAAAAATCGATGTAGCAAATAGCTTGATGCTATATGTTATAGGATACTATGTGGCACTGTCTAATCTGTGTATCTATATATGGTATGTCTATATCCAGGCCAACTCAGGCAGAAACTTGGATACGCATATGTATACTGGCACGTGACAGAATGTATACTATAATAAGCTTTGCTACGTATGCATATGATATCACACACATGCATATGTCGTGTGCATACGATATTTCAAATATCACCTGTAAGCTTGTCCAAGGAAAGTAATGGAACACATTTTGCGTACGGCATTGTAGGGCTATGAAAGCTTGGGTTCTAAAATAATTTTAGATCTTTAAAACAGTTCGGTACCGGTTTTGGCGGGCAGATTGGAACTACCGCTTTTTCTAACAACTATACATGGTACAATCTTTGCCGCCATCTCACTCTCATCGGCTCATCGGCCCACTATTCACAATAAATATTTAAAGATATGAGGGAAAGGTGGTAGCTATCAGAGTCCACATAGTATTGTGTGTATAAATCTATGTACATATGATAGGTGGCGGCTGTGAGTATCTCCATAAATAGATACATGTATGTATGTATATACGTATGTATATATGCGTATATCACTGTATATGTATGCAGACATATAGACAAAGGTATGTATCTATATATCACTGATTCGCCATGTCGTCTGAAGCCTCTAAGGTGCACGTGGCTGTGCGAGTGCGGCCGCTCAACAAACGCGAGAAGAATAGTGCCAGAGGAGAGGGCTGGCATGTGCATGACAATGCCATGCAGCAGATAGCTGGGCGGGGAATCAATTCGTCGTTTGCTTTTGGTAAGCGTAGTTGATTCATATATATATATATATATATATATATATATATATATATATGTGTGATATATATATCATATATATATATATACATATATATATATATATATATATATATATATATATATATATATATATATATATATATATATATATATATATATATATATATATATATATATATATGTGTGTGTGTGTGTCTGTGTGTATGTGTGTGTGTATACCTTGTCTGACTCGCTTTTTTGTCGTGGGGTACATCAATGGGTGAACAACAATCAGAAAAGATATGCACATATTCATAATAATACAATGCAGCAGGCAGATATATGTATAGCCAACTCTTCGTTTGGAGTGGGCATGCATCAATATATACACATATCGTTAATAAGAATTGGCGTACCACGGGTATGTTTGTATAGGCCGGAATCTTCATTATGATAAATACAGACTAGACTTGACCTCGCAGCCAATTTTACCGTTTCCTCTTCTGCTTGATCGAATCAGCTTTTCATTCAATTCCCATCCCATAATTTCGTAGAATCGTCTCTCCGACGTCTCCGTGCCAAACCGTCAATCATGTGGCCTTTCACACTATGATTTCTAGGGGCACAATTGCTACACGTTTCTCTCGCATAGATACTGACTGAATACAGTTTTCATATATATTCGCTTAATATATATATATATATATATATATGTCTCTCTATCATGTCAACTCAATACCCCCTTTCGATACATACGCCGTGCGTCTTAGGGATAGTTTCTGTATACGGCGTTTCGTCCGTATGAATACTCTACGGAGCGGTGCTCGTGCTCGGTAAAGGTCTACTTTACACATTCGCCACACACTGACTATTGAGGTCT
Source organism: Sphaeroforma sirkka (assembly GCA_001586965.3). Lineage (NCBI taxonomy): Eukaryota > Ichthyosporea > Ichthyophonida > Sphaeroforma > Sphaeroforma sirkka. The sequence continues at coordinate 57,286 of LUCW03001481.1, read as the reverse complement.
GACCACCTCAAAAGGCGCTGTCCTTTATTCACTTGTTGAAATAGCGCGCGTTTAGGGACGTGTGTGTATTTGAAGGGAGTGTCTCATTACTGTTCTCATGTCTCGACTGTTACGATATCCTTGGGTACATGTTGAACCCAACATATGATGTTTATGTATGTGTTTGTGCATACTATCTGAGCTTTACATATGCATTGCTCTACACAGTTTGATACCCATGTTGACTTCTGAATGTATAATACAAGATTATTATTTTGACTTTTCAATATTGCTATTCTATTCGAAGCTCATGCTTGTTAAAACACTCATTCAGACACTGTATTCGGCAAGAAGTCAACCAACCGAGATGTGTACACTGTGTTCGCAGAACCAATCATCAGCTCTGCCATCGAAGGAGTTAATGGTAAGTGATCTACAATGTATATGTATATATGTATGTGTGTGTGTGGATATATATGGATATATATATATATATACATGTATATATATATATATATATATATATATATATATATATATATATATATATATATATATATATATAATATTTACACACACACACACACACATATATATATATATATATAGATTGAGAAAACTCAATCATGCCAGTGCAATGCTGTACCTAATAGCTGTTTTGGGGCTATTTTTAAATGCTATGTTCAGAAAGCTATAACTCAGAGCTTAAAAACCGGGGCTCTCCTATCAATGTCTCATGGCCCTTTCACCCATTCCACACGCACTCACAGGAACCATCTTTGCATACGGCCAGACATCCTCGGGTATGTGTGCAATACAGCCCGCCTCTAGCTGCGCATGTGATCGCCCGCGTATTCCGTTTGCTGCTGTCTTAGAAATGTACCAAACTATTGCACTGGTCAAATGATGCTCAGTCGATACGCTCACTTGCACGGAAAGATGAGATCTATAATGTATGCAGCGCAGTCGGCTGCTTAATTATAAAAACTCTGTGAATGTAGTGAGATTGTGTTATTTCACCTTACGTAGTCATTGCGAATCATGAAAATTCTAAACCCCCAAAACCCTAAAACCCTAAAACCCATCGCGAACCATGACATTTTATTGCATATAGGTAAGACGCACACAATGCGTGGAGATGACATGTGCGAGGGTATCATTCAGATGTCTGTGGGCCGCATCTTCGAACACATCAACAAGGTAGGTATCTTGAAATAAATGTATTTTGTTTTTTAAATGTGTATCTATTGTATTTATACAGGTATATATATATATCAACATATATATGTGTTTTTATATATATATATATATATATATATATATATATATATATATATATATATATATATATATATATATATATATATATATATATATATATATATGTATATATGTATTATTATGTATATATATATATGCATGTATGTGTGTATGGCATATGCATGTATATATATAGCATTATTACGTATATGTATATGCATGCATATTATTATATTATATATATATATATATATATTATATATATTACATATTATATATAATATATTGCATGTAATAATATTATATATAATATTATATATATACATGTATATTATATGCATATCATATATATATCCACATGTATGTGTGTATATCTATTTATTATATTATATATGTATATATGATATATCATATATCTGTAATGCACACAAAATATATGTACATATGCATGTATGTATATATACATAATACATAATGTATAACGCAAACTGTGATGACGATTTGAGCACATGTGTATGTATAGCATAATGTATGTATGTATGTATATATATATGCAAGCATACATATGTTACATTATGCACATATATTACACAATGTGTATATATATATATATATATATATATATATATATATATATATATGTATGTATGTATATGTATATATATATATATATATATATATATATATATATATATATATATATATATATATATATATATATATATATATATATATATATATATATATATATTCAAGTTTGTGTATTTGTGTGTGTGAATGTGCATATACACTCACATACATACATATATTTATTTATATATATATATATTGTGGAAGTATGGTTTCATTCAAGTATATAGGAGTATCCGTGTTCAGCTACCCAATCACATTTGTCCTGATCCTGCTTCTGTGTCACCACCCCAGATTGAGGACCGGGCATTCACTATCCGAGTGTCCTACTTGGAGATATATAATGAGAACATCACCGACTTGCTAGATCCAAGCAAGACGGATTTACGCGTTCGAGAAAACGTATGGCCATATATACCTAGGGTCTTGCTCGATCTCAACCCCTCTAAAATCTTAAAACTCTGAAACCCTAAATCCTAGAGACTCCTCGTGTTTGTTCGTTTGTGAGGGAGTGCTGTGCTCTATCCTCAAATCATTAATACCTGTATTTTAAATTGGATGTGTGGGAGTCTTGCATATATATTAGTCGTTTCAATTTGGATGTGTTGGTGTCTTGTATATATATTAGTCGTTTTAAATTGGTCTTGTGTATATATTAGTCCACGCAGACCAGACGTTCATACCTATGTCATTGAGTGTAGAGGCAGTACACAATATGAGCATATATACCATAAATACAACAGGTCACTTTGTAGTGTTTTGTTATTGGATTGGTACACAGACCAATCACCGACACGCGTGCTTGCCCATATGCATATCAGACACATACAGACTGTGCAGATGTTTGGTTGAAGACAAGACACATTTAAAACACACATGTGCACCAAGCTATATATCCACACACTAACAGATACATGTCAAGGTCATCGATATACCATTGCCAGGCATACATCCACACACTGCACGCTTAGTATGCTAGTCATACTTTAAAGTCAGGCACCCGCTCAGGTACACATAGGGATGTTAGAGACACACACTCGCGCGAATAAACACGTGATGGGTCCATTACACACGCACGCAGATGCACCAAGTGACGAGAGGTGCGCCAATGTCACACGGACATACACGTCGCTGAAGTGTGCATTGTGCTGCAAGCACATGACGATACGCATCACACCAGCACACACTCACACACACACATACACACACACATATATATATATATGTTTGTCTACAAGACCCTTGATACTTGGAAACGCCTTTATCCATTGTTATATACAGCCCTAAACCCCTGGCACGATAAACATCTAAATCGCATAGTCATCTGACATTAGGAGACGAAGTTCATATTCAGGTTAATCCTTAGTTGCAAACCCTAAAACCCTGAACGCTAATACCCTGAAACCCTAAAACACAAACACCGATACAGAGCGGAGAGATATTTGTTGAAGACCTGGGTGAAGAGACGGTGGATACGGCCGAGAAAATTCTGGAAGTGATGGAAAGGGGCGAGAGTACGTATTCTTTGTAATCATTGATTGGGTGTGCATGAGTGTGTATTTATGGATAACCTTGGAATTGTATATGTCAAATGTACGTCGCAGTTAGATCTGTATATATTAATATAGAAGTACTCAATATACACACCTTCTCGCATATATATATATATATATATATATATATATAATTTGTTTATACAGCTAACCGACACACGGGAGAGACTAATATGAATGAGCGCAGCAGTCGGTCCCACACCATCTTCCGAATGATCATTGAGTCGGAACCTACACACTGCGATGAGAACAACAACAGTACACACAAGCACGTTGAAGCAGATGACGAGCATGCCGCACACACTAAGGCCAAAATGGTGTCTGTATTGGTATGTGTATGGATCCATGACTAGAGATGTAAGCTATCCACTCTAGACACAAAGTATACCCTCACCAAATGTACTATTACACTATACTGAAGAGAACAGTACTTTGAACCATGATCAAAAAGTCGGATACGACAGAGCTCATATACGCTGTGTCTGTTCTTTAACGATCTGCGTTGCCATGCCAACCATTTGCGTGATTTTGCCACAGACATTGGTCGACCTCGCCGGATCCGAACGTATCAGTCAGACCAAAGCAGAAGGTACACGGCTCAAGGAAGGTGCACATATAAACAAAAGTCTGCTCGCACTTGGGTCAGTCATATCTAAACTTAGCAGCGATCCCGACGGGTAGGTAAACACACAAATATATATATATATATATATATATAAGCGTGTGTGTGTGTGCGTGTCAGTGTTTATTTGTATCCTTGAATGTGCATATATATATATATATATATATATATATATATATATATATATATATTCATATATATATATATATATATATATATATATGCGTATTTATATACGTGTACATACATGCATACATATATATATATATATATATATATATTTGTGTGTGTGTGTTTATATATGTATATATATATATATGTGTGTGTGTGTGTGTGTCTGTGTCTGTGTGTGTGAGTATATATATATATATATATATATAAGGCTGTCTATATACATGAATGTTTTGAATATACTCTACTACCACAAGGTTGTCACCGGGAACACCAAGTCATTTAATCGTATATTTGACACGATTGATATCTGAGCTTTGCGCTCTCTGGGCTCAGCTGTCGCTGTCCATGGACTGAACTCTACTATCAATATCCTTGTACCTATATTCCCCAGTCATAGTATCACAATACCGTATGTACCTTACCATAAACCATATTAATCATTCCAATATCCTTATACAACACCTTGTGAGTCCATACCACACCCAGTGTACAATGACCTATGCACGATACTATAAACCATATCTATCATATCATAAGCCACATCTAACATACCATAAACCATACCTAT
>LUCW03001481.1:0-47500 GCA_001586965.3 Sphaeroforma sirkka | reverse complement strand
GAGTGCTATAGAGACACTGCGAGACGAGGGGAAGGAGTTATGCACACAGCTGGCAGAGGCGCAGGAGACTGTGGAGACGCATAACGATACCATCAACACACACCTGCACACTATTTCGTCACTGGATAGAAGTGGGGAAGATCTGAAAACACAGCTGACAGAGGCGCAGGCGACCATAGACACGCAAACGGATACTATTACGTTACATGTGGGCACTATTTCGTCACTGGAGAGTTGTGGGGAAGATCTCAAAAAACAGCTGACAGAGGCGCAAGCGACCATAGACACACAAACATACACTATTTCGTCACATGTGGACACTATTACGTCACTGGAGAGTAGTGGGGAAGATCTCAAAAAAGAGCTGACAGAGGCGCAAGCGACCATAGACACACAAACACACACTATTTCGTCACATGTGGACACTATTTCGTCACAAGAGAGTATTGGGGAAGATATCAAAAAACAGCTGACAGAGGCACAGGAGACCATAGACACACAAACACACACTATTTCGTCACATGTGGACACTATTACCTCGCTGGAGAGTAGTGGGGAAGATCTCAAAAAACAGCTGATAGAGGCACAGGACACCATAGACACACAGACACACACTATTTCGTCACTGGAGAGAAGTGGGGAAGATATGAAAATGCAGTTGGCAGAGGCACAGGCGACCATAGACACACAAACAGATACTGTTTCGTTGCATGTGGACACTATTTCGTCACTAGAGAGTAGTGGGGAAGATCTCAAAAAACAGCTGACAGAGGCGCAAGCGACTATAGATACACAAACACACACTATTTCGTCACAAGAGAGTAGTGGGGAAGATCTCAAAAAACAGCTAACAGAGGCGCAGGCGACCATAGGCACACAAACAGACACTATTTCGTCACATGTGAACACTATTTCGTCACTGGAGAGTTGTGGGGAAGATCTCAAAAAACAGCTGACAGAGGCGCAGGCGACCATAGACACACAAACAGACACTATTTCGTCACATGTGAACACTATTTCGTCACTGGAGAGTTGTGGGGAAGATCTCAAAAAACAGCTGACAGAGGCACAGGAGACCATAGACACACAAATACACACTATTTCGTCACATGTGAACACTATTTCGTCACAAGAGAGTAGTGGGGAAGATCTCAAAAAACAGCTGACAGAGGCGCAAGCGACCATAGACGCACAAACACACACTATTTCGTCACATGTGGACACTATTTCGTCACAAGAGAGTAGTGGGGAAGATCTCAAAAAAGAGCTGACAGAGGCGCAAGCGACCATAGACACACAAACACACACTATTTCGTCACATGTGGACACTATTACGTCACTGGAGAGTAGTGGGGAAGATCTCAAAAAACAGCTGACAGAGGCGCAAGCGAACATAAACACACAAACAGACACTATTTCGTCACATGTGAACACTATTTCGTCACTGGAGAGTTGTGGGGAAGATCTCAAAAAACAGCTGACAGAGGCACAGGACACCATAGTCACACAGACACACACTATTTCGTCACTGGAGAGCAGTGGGAAAGATCTGAAAACGCAACTGGCAGAGGCACAGGAGACCATAGACACACAAACACACACTATTTCGTCACATGTGAACACTATTTCGTCACAAGAGAGTAGTGGGGAAGATATCAAAAGACAGCTGACAGAGGCGCAAGCGACCATAGACACACAAACACACACTATTTCGTCACATGTGGACATTCTTACGTCACTGGAGAGTTGTGGGGAAGATCTCAAAAAACAGCTGACAGAGGCGCAAGCGACCATAGACACACAAACACACACTATTTCGTCACATGTGGACACTATTACGTCACTGGAGAGTAGTGGGGAAGATCTCAAAAAAAAGAGCTGACAGAGGCGCAAGCGACCATAGACACACAAACACACACTATTTCGTCACATGTGGACACTATTACGTCACTGGAGAGTAGTGGGGAAGATCTCAAAAAACAGCTGACAGAGGCGCAAGCGACCATAAACACACAAACAGACACTATTTCGTCACATGTGAACACTATTTCGTCACTGGAGAGTTGTGGGGAAGATCTCAAAAAAACAGCTGACAGAGGCGCAAGCGACTATAGATACACAAACACACACTATTTCGTCACAAGAGAGTAGTGGGGAAGATCTCAAAAAAACAGCTAACAGAGGCGCAGGCGACCATAGGCACACAAACAGACACTATTTCGTCACATGTGAACACTATTTCGTCACTGGAGAGTTGTGGGGAAGATCTCAAAAAAAAACAGCTGACAGAGGCGCAGGCGACCATAGACACACAAACAGACACTATTTCGTCACATGTGAACACTATTTCGTCACTGGAGAGTTGTGGGGAAGATCTCAAAAAACAGCTGACAGAGGCACAGGAGACCATAGACACACAAATACACACTATTTCGTCACATGTGAACACTATTTCGTCACAAGAGAGTAGTGGGGAAGATCTCAAAAAACAGCTGACAGAGGCGCAAGCGACCATAGACGCACAAACACACACTATTTCGTCACATGTGGACACTATTTCGTCACAAGAGAGTAGTGGGGAAGATCTCAAAAAAAGAGCTGACAGAGGCGCAAGCGACCATAGACACACAAACACACACTATTTCGTCACATGTGGACACTATTACGTCACTGGAGAGTAGTGGGGAAGATCTCAAAAAAACAGCTGACAGAGGCGCAAGCGAACATAAACACACAAACAGACACTATTTCGTCACATGTGAACACTATTTCGTCACTGGAGAGTTGTGGGAAGATCTCAAAAACAGCTGACAGAGGCACAGGACACCATAGTCACACAGACACACACTATTTCGTCACTGGAGAGCAGTGGGAAAGATCTGAAAACGCAACTGGCAGAGGCACAGGAGACCATAGACACACAAAAACACACACTATTTCGTCACATGTGAACACTATTTCGTCACAAGAGAGTAGTGGGGAAGATATCAAAAGACAGCTGACAGAGGCGCAAGCGACCATAGACACACAAACACACACTATTTCGTCACATGTGGACATTCTTACGTCACTGGAGAGTTGTGGGGAAGATCTCAAAAAAACAGCTGACAGAGGCGCAAGCGACCATAGACACACAAACACACACTATTTCGTCACATGTGGACACTATTACGTCACTGGAGAGTAGTGGGGAAGATCTCAAAAAAGAGCTGACAGAGGCGCAAGCGACCATAGACACACAAACACACACTATTTCGTCACATGTGGACACTATTACGTCACTGGAGAGTAGTGGGGAAGATCTCAAAAAACAGCTGACAGAGGCGCAAGCGACCATAAACACACAAACAGACACTATTTCGTCACATGTGAACACTATTTCGTCACTGGAGAGTTGTGGGGAAGATCTCAAAAAACAGCTGACAGAGGCACAGGACACCATAGACCAACAGACACACACTATTTCGTCACATATGGACACTATTTCGTCACTGGAGAGCAATGGGGAAGATCTGAAAACGCAGCTGGCAGAGGCACAGGAGACCATAGACACACAAACACACACTATTTCGTCACATGTGGACACTATTACCTCGCTGGAGAGTAGTGGGGTAGATCTCAAAAAACAGCTGACAGAGGCGCAAGCAACCATAGACACACAAACACACACTATTTCGTCACATGTGGACACTATTTCGTCACAAGAGAGTATTGGGGAAGATATCAAAAAACAGCTGACAGAGGCACAGGAGACCATAGACACACAAACACACACTATTTCGTCACATGTGGACACTATTACCTCGCTGGAGAGTAGTGGGGAAGATCTCAAAAAACAGCTGATAGAGGCACAGGGACACCATAGACACACAGACACACACTATTTCGTCACTGGAGAGCAGTGGGGAAGATATGAAAATGCAGTTGGCAGAGGCACAGGCGACCATAGACACACAAACAGATACTGTTTCGTTGCATGTGGACACTATTTCGTCACTAGAGAGTAGTGGGGAAGATCTCAAAAAACAGCTGACAGAGGCGCAAGCGACTATAGATACACAAACACACACACTATTTCGTCACAAGAGAGTAGTGGGGAAGATCTCAAAAAACAGCTGACAGAGGCGCAAGTGACCATAGACACACAAACAGACACTATTTCGTCACAGGTGGACACTATCTCGTTATTGGAGAGTAACGGGAAAGATCTGAAAATGCAGCTGGCAGACGCGGAGACGAGTGCGGATGAGCTCGAGCATACCATTGCATCGCTACAAGAGAGCAGTGCCAATGTATGTGCGGAGTTGGTCACCGCAAAGGCCACCATCGCCGATCAAAAGCTAGCGGCAGATGACTTGCAGGATCGCCTGCAGAGCATGGAGTGCACACAGAGGGAGCTCAGGAATGTAGAGAGCAACCTGAGGAATGCCGAGAGTAAGTTGCGGGAAACGGTGGAGGGGCTCCAGGGCGAAGTGTGCGGTTTGCAACAGACCGTCAACGAGCAACAAATGGTCGAGACAACACTCCGAACGGAGCTGGCGGGGTTGCGTGTGAGTGAAGCCGCACTCCAGAAACAGATCGAAGTTCTAAAAATAGACGAGCGTGCACTTCGGGAGCAGGTTCGGAATCTAAAAATAGACGCCAGCGCACTGGCGGATCTAAAAATAGCCCACGCGGATCTCCAAGGCGACAAGGTGTGCCAAGATGAACGCGAAAGGGTCCTCCGCGTGCAGGTTGCGCAGCTCAGTGCGAGTGAACGGGGTTTGCGAGACCAGATAGAGGCTGTGGGGATGAGCCCCAGTGACGTGAGCGGGGCTGTGCAGAAGATGCGGGGCGAGATAGCCGAAGGCGAGCTAAAAATAGAACAGGGAGAGCTAAAAATAGAACGTCTTCAGGCACGTGTGGAGGCACTGCAGGAGAGTGAGGCAGCGTTGCATGCTCAGACGGTTGCGGCAGATGCGCTAGAGAGTTCTTTGCGAGGCGAGATAGCCGACGGCCAGATAAAAAAATAGAACAGGGGAGCTAAAAAATAGAACAGCTGCGGGGAGATTTGGCAGGAGTCAGTGATGAGCTGGCAGCACAGACCCACAGGGCGACGAAGCTCAGTGCACGTGTGACCGAGACGACTGCACTGACAGAGGAGAAAGTGCGGTACATCGAGGCCCTGCAAGCACGTTTGGGTACAGCTGAGCCCAGCGTGAGTGGTCTGCAAGAGGAGTCAAGTGGTCTGGAGGCTGCGGTGGCCAGACTGACGCGAGTGGAGGTGGACTATGTGGCGCGAGTGGGGAAGCTGCAGGAGACCATGGGCGAGCAAGCACAGACACTACAGACACTGCGCGATACGGAGACGCGGCTGACGGGAGAGCTGGCTAAGGTGTGTGACGGTCTCCAAGAGGCGCGCGAGAGGACTGTGGGGCATGTGGCGAGAATCGATGCGTTGGAGGACAGCGAGAAAGGGCTGAAAGCCGAGATGGTTGCCATAGAAACGCGCGAGAGTTTGCTCCGGGCGGAGTGTGCCGAAGCGCGGCTGCAGGCGCAGACGTTGGCTGTGGCTGTGGAGGCGTTGGAGACGACAGAGACGGAGCTCAGAGCTCAGCTGTGCGAGTCTCGCGAGTCTGGTGATGCACTACAGAGGCAATTGGAGGGGCTGAGCGAGAGCGAGCGTGTACTGAGAAGCCAGGTGGATAGTACACAGCAGCAGCTGAGGGACGTTGAGGGGAAACGTGGGGCGGTGCAGGATGAGTTGGTGAGTACTTGTGCGACGCTGAGCGGGAAAGTTAAGGAGCTGGCAAATGCTGAGAAGCATCTAAAGAGTGCCGAGGAGCAGCTAATGAGTACTCAAGAGCAGTTGGTATGTACTCAAGAGCAGTTGGTATTTACTCAAGAGCAGTTAGCGAGCGCCACGGACCAGTCAACGTGCGTTCAAGAGCAGTTGATGAGTGCTAATGAAGATATGCGAAACACCCAAGAGCTTGTGGAGAGTATGAAACAAGAGCTAGGGAGTACGAAGGAGCAGCTAATGAGTACTCAAGAGCACTTAAAGATCACTGAGGAGAAATTGACGAGTGCCTGTGAAGAGTTAACGGGTACCAAGGAGCAGCTGACGAGTACTCAAGAGCAATTAACAAGCACTCAAGAACAACGGACGAATGCTTGTGAGGAGTTGGCGAGTACCAAGGAGAAGCTGACGAGTACTCAAGAGCAATTAGCGAGTATTCAAGAACAATTAACGAGCACTCAAGAGCAATGGACGAGTGCTTGTGAGGAGTTGGTGAGTACCAAGGAGCAGCTGACGAATACACAAGAACAATTAACGAGCACTCAAGAGCAACGGACGAGTGCTTGTGAGGAGTTGGCGAGTACCAATGAGCAGCTGACGAGTACTCAAGAGCAATTAACGAACACTCAAGAGCAACGGACGAGTGCTTGTGAGAAGTTGGCGAGTACCGAAGAGCAGCTGACGAGCACGGAAGATGAGCTTATCACTGCTCGAGAGCAACTCATGAGCACTCAGCAAGAGCTGGTGAGTAGCCGTAGGAGACTGGCCAACGGCGAGGATGATCTGACGAGCACTCAGAAGCAGTTGGTACATACGCAAGAGCAGCTTAAGTCTATGCTGGACGAGCTCACAGACACTCGAGATGGCCAGAGAATCGCTCAGAATGAGCTCACAAGCACTCGGGATGAGCTAGAGAGTACTCGCGGGGAGCTGCAGGGCTGTGAGGAACGGCTGGCAGTTCGGGACACACAGCTGACAACCGCTCAGGAGCAACGGAAAGATACTCTGAATGAGCTCACGAGTACTCAGAATGAGCTTAAGAATACTCAGAATGAGCTTAAGAATACTCAGAATGAGCTTAAGAGTACTCAGAATGAGCTTAAGAATACTCAGAATGTGTTAACGAGTACTCATACTGATCTGATACACAGTGGGGAGCGTCTGGCACTTAGGGAAGAGGAGCTGACCACGACTAAGCAGCAGCTACTACGCACTCACGAGGAATTGGCGCGAGTAAAGGAGCAGCTGCAGAGTACTAAAGAGCAAGTGACAGTGTCTCAGGAGCAGCTGGCAAGCACTACACAAGAGTTTTCGAGTACCAGCCATCAGCTAGAAAGTGCTCTTAAGGGGTTAAAGAGTACATCTGAGGAGCAGACGATTACTCAGGAGCAGTTATTGAGTACCCAAGAGCAATTAAATACAGCCCAGAAGGGGCGCATATGTACAGAAGGGCAGCTGGCGAATACGCAAGAGCAGTTGGGCTGCACTCAAGAGCAATTGAGGAGTACCTGTGAAGAGCAAAGGAGTACTCAGGAACAGCTGGAAAGCACACAGACCGAACTGACAACTATCCGAGAAGAGCTCGCCGTCACTGCGAAAGAGTTAAGGAGTGCTCGAGATGAGCTGTCGAGTACTCAAGAGCATCTGAGGACCAATGGCGAGGAGATGGCGAGTATTCGGGAGCAGCTGAGGAGTACTCGTGCGGATGCCTTGAATACTGAAGACCGACTGATGTCATCACAACAGGAGAAAAAGAATTCTGAATTAGAGCTATCGAGCACGAAGGAGCAACTGACGAGTACTCAGGATGAGCTACAGAGTACTCGGGATGAGCTACGGAGTACTCAGAATGAGCTACAGAGTACTCGGGATGAGCGGCAGAGTACTCAGGATGAGCTGCAGAGTACTCGAGCGAAGCTGGGTACCACAACCAAGCAACTATGCAATACCCAGGAGAGGCTGACGAGTGCTCGCGAGCAACTGGTAGAGCGAGACACGGCAGTGAGTGAATTGCGCATGTGTGTAGATAAGCTGGAACAAACGACTGAGCAGAAGGCACAATCATTGGGCAAGGTGGTCTCTGACTTACAGGCGAACAGGAAGGTGGTAAACGCTGAGCTTATTTCGGCACGTGAGGAAATAAGCGCTCACCAGGCCGCCCTTGCAGTGGCTAAGGAGAAGCTGGCAGCGAGCGAAGCGCGCGAGATTGCATTAGGCAGTGAGATTAGTAAATACGAACAACAACACAAAGCACTCAGCAATGACATACAGCAGCTGAAAGCTGAGATTAGTAAACACGAACAGCAACAGAAAACACTCAGCAGTACTATAGAGCAGCTGAGAGATGAGATCAGCAAACATAAACAGCAACACAACACCTTTGCCAAGCGAGCGGAGGGTGTGGAGGCAGAGCTGCAGCTGAAACAGGCCAGTGCCACAGCCACGCTCGACAACGTGACAGCACAGCTAGCACAGGCGCAAGGGGTATTGCACGCGAGTGAAGCCCAGGCACAGTCGCTGAGAGAAGCCTTAATAGACCGGGAGCGGGAGTTGAAGGAGAGGCAGGAAGTGTATGTGAGACAGATAACGCACAGAGAGCAAGGGTATGAAGCGATGGTGATGGAGGAGGAGCGCACACAGGCCGAGCTTGAAAACATCCAGGCCGAGAAGAAGCAACTTGAGGCAGAAATGCGGCATTCTGAGTCCGAAATAGGGCACCTGAGGGCCAGAATTGAACAGGTGGAGACTGAAAAGGGACTTGCGCAGATACAGTTATGTGCCGCGCAGGACGAGGGTATGCGATTGTCGGGTCTGTTGGACACGACGAATGGAGAGCTGCAAGAGCTGCGGGAGATGATAGTGGCTCAACAGGAGATAGCAGCCACACATGAGCTAGAGACTGGGCGAAAAGCGAGTTTGCTAGGTAGCCCTAAGCAGGTAGTATTAAGTAGTACTACGCGTGAGGACGGGCCGGGTTGTGGCCTATGCCCCGCACTCCGTATACAGAAGGGACAGCTGGCTGCGGAGTTGGAAGCGCTACGAAAAGAGAAGGACGGCATCTGCGAACAAGTAAACCTCCCCGAACATGTGTTCAGTGCATATAGTTTGGTATATATTGTTTGGCATATAGATGACCCGTAAACCTAGTTTATATACTAGGTAAACAGTTCATCTAAAACCATGAAACCTTACACTCAAACTTCTATATCCTAAAACCCTATACCCTGAAATCTTATTCCCTAAAACCCTGCTGTACAGGCCGTGGTTCACTACACAGCACTCAATGGAACCATACAAGATCTCAAGGACCGACTGGTCTATTTTGAGCAGGAGAATGCCGATCAGGCAACGGAGATACGGCGGTTGGAGACAGAGACTGAGGTGTGTTTAAGGCCATACTTCGTACAAAGACGGTTGTGTATATGTGTGTGATATAGGCATCGCTATGTGGGTAGTGCAGAGGATGTACATACAAAGAGATAAGGTACGTGTATGTATGCTAATACGACTGTTGGAGACAGAGTCTGAGGTGTATTTTAAGCATTACTTAGTACGAATACGGTTGTGTATATATGTGTGATATGTGCATTCGGATATGTGTCGTCCAGCGGGTGTACTCACAAATAGATATGCAACGTGTGCGTATATGAAACAGATAGACCCGTGTTCGTATCCTTACTGTGTGGCCATATTATGTATCACTCGCACGCAGGTATCTCAATAGCAATACAAGTATATGTCAACTATGTTCAATAGAAAGGAGTGTGTGGTCCAACATGTGCCATATTATTTTAAGGTGTCCATGAATTATCTACCAAGACTGTAGACGTCTCTACTCGAATGACCACAAGTATAAAGAACGCACTCCGATTGAGTCATAAGCTATACTAACGGTTAGCAGAGGCGAAACCCTACCAAGTTCGCATAATATATATATATATATATATATGTATGTATGTATATATATATATATATATATATATATATATATATATATATATATATATATATATATATATATATATATATATACATATGATGTGATGATGTGTGTGTGTGTGATTGCATGTGCATGCATATGTATATATATATATATATATATATATATATATATATATATATATATATATATATATATATATATATATATATATACATACTTGTATCTGTATCGATTTCTATGTATTTAAATATATTAATATCTACATATTTATATAGATAAATATATATATATATATATATATATATATATATATATATATATATATTCCTCGTTTTCGAACGCATAGACAGTTAGTTGAGTCTTTTGAGGCTTTCGATGAAGTGGGTATTGACGTTTGTTGCCTATTCATGCATAATTATGAAACTTTTGATATATATATATATATATATATATATATATATATATATATATATATATATATATATATATATATATATATACTTGTATCTGTATCGATTTCTATATATTTAAATATACTAATATCTACATATTTATATATATATATATACCTTGTTTTCGAACGCATAGACAGTTGGTTGAGTCTTGTGAGGCAGTGGGTATTGACGTTTGTTGCCTATTCATGCATAATTATGAAACTTTGGGGTTTCAGGGATATTGCGCATAGGGTTGTACTATGCCACACATTTTTTTTGCTCAAGTGTGATATACAGATATCAAAGGTAGTACCATGAAACCCAGACGAATTAATCAATAAGCTATTGCAAATGGGCTCGATCCCGAATTTTTTTGTTTGTCTACACCATTTTCACTGTTGTAACTGGGTGGTTCGCATAGGCATTGGAACGGAACACAAAAGGAAATACATTACAGCACGAACTAATTGAGGACGAAGGTGCTGCAGCTGGTTCAAGTCCCGCATTGGCCGAGGCGCTCAAGGTTGTGCGCAGAGAGAAAGTGATGCTACAGACAAAGCTCAATACCGCAGCGCTTGAGACAGGCAGTCATCTGGCACAGCTCAAGAAGAAGGTATAAACCAAACCGTGCATATATATATATATATATATATATATATATATATATATATATATATATATATATATATATATATATATATATATATATATATATATATAATGTATATGTATGTATGTATGTATATATATATATATATATATATATATATATATATATATATATGTGTGTGTGTGTGTGTGTGTGTGTGTGTGTGTGTGTGTGTGTGTATATATATATATATTATAATATATACATCTTTATATATTTATATATGTGTCTGTGTCTGTGTCTGTGTCTGTGTGTCCGTGTGTCTATGTGCCTGTGTGTGTATGTGTGTGTAATATTGAATATATATGAGTGTATATATTTGTGTCCGTCACTATGCGACACTGAATGATGAGTGTTTCTGTGTTCTTATATTATCCTTAGTCAGTACTTCTCCGATCTCACCATTAGGGAATCGGACAAGTCTCAAATCAGTAGAGCGTGCACCTAAAACTTTCTTGAACAGCGTCCTCAGATGATGACTGTTATGGCGATGTTTTTTCTTTGCGTGTGCGTGTTCTGGACTTGTGTCCGTATACGTATTGTTCTTTGACATGCAAGCGAGTATCAGATCGCATAGGGCGCAGTCTTTGGCGTTGCATTCTTTTCGAAAGCTAGTGCCCATATAACTTCTCTATTTAGATATATGCACGTATTTCCATTTATATCCAAACATACTTATCCTGATCTATATCCAAATATATTCTCGTATGCCTATATCTACCCAAATACACACGCATTCCTATCTGTATCCAAGTACATGCTCATTTTCCTATCCATGTCCATATACACACTCATTCTTATCTATATCCAAATATTTGCAAATATTCCTATCTCTACCCAAATACATACTCATCCTTATCTATATGCAAATATATACCCATACTCCCATCTGTCCCTATGGACAGAATCACGAGCTGCAAGAGGTGAGGAAGTCCCTATGTGTGGCTGAAGACGCTCTACATAACTGTGAGCAGTGCACCGTACTGCGACTGCAACTGATTACTGCACAGGAGGCTCTGCGCGACACCAAGGCTAAACTACACCAGCAACGTAGAGGCAGTTTGGAAAATCCTAAACCCCCTAAAACCCTAGCTCAGCCTACCACGGGTGTGGGCAATGATACCAAGCCAAACCTTGACCGAAGTGATATCACAGCCCCAACACACGACCAGCGGACTGCAGCCGTTGGAGATGAAGGCGATAGCGGCGACTTGCGGGTGGCACTGTCGACTGTGGCACAGACGGTGAGTGATGTAGGTGCTAAGGTTTTCGTGTTTTAGGTTTTGTTAGAGATGTACAGGTTGTGGGTGGGTGAATGTTGTTCTATTGGTGCTTAGTTGGCGCGTGTGGGCATACGCACATCTATAAGATGTCGTCACCCTTCCTTGACCGATTTCGGATCAATTCTCGTTAGTACTGAGTTACAATATATACTTTATATACATATAAATCACATATCATTGTTTATATTTATATACATTTGAATGTACACTGTACTTCGTATACTGTCTTATCCTTCTTATATCTGTTTGACCAAATTTTGACCTGCACTCGTTGAAACTGATTGCACCGAAACTATACAAACACACACGCACAGCCACACACACACATCCTCTATACTTTGAACTAACCCTTACCTTCATTAAACCCTAATCCTTAACAGACCAACCTAGCAATCCTATCCGGCCTCACCAACCAGGTGAACGCGTTGAAACAGGACACCCAAGCGTTAAAAGCGTCGGTGCAGACCCTCAAACGCAAGGGCTTGGAGGATATCACCGCCGGGGCACTTAATCTGAAAACCACGCACACCAACAACAACGCACAGGGGAGCAAGCGGACTAAGCTTGTGGACATGCTGGCTGGACCAGCGGGGAAGGGCGGGGCTGTAAAAGTTGAGCAGCACGTGCTTAAACGATATGGTAGTATGTCCGCTGTGGTTGCAGGTGTGTGTGTGCGCTACATGCATGGGTTAAATTGTAGTATGTCGTGTGGTGCTGGATACAACCGGGACACAAACATGTATGTATATGTATATGTATATATATATATATATATATATATATCCCAATTCGATTCGAGTGAGATATAATATAGAGGCCATGTGTGTGAAATAAGTACCAGAAGTCATCATGTTCACTGAATTATTAAAGTCACTTTCTAGTCGACCGCATGAATATAGCAGCTGTTTTGACCTCAAATTGTTTACTGATTCATTGATCACTGACATCAAAACAATGTTCCATTCATTTTTAATCATATATATACAGTCACTTATATATATCCACAAATAATCATATTCACCTAGACACAGCGAAATCAGGTGATCCACAAGATGCTCAGCTACATAACAGACCTGCTATGAACGATGAAAATGTGAACGCCAACCCCCCACGAGGAAAACCTATCAAAGTCAAACTGCCAACGGCGCTCAGGGTAAACGTAAGAAATATATATGCGTATTTGTATTAAGAAATATAAATGTATATGTCAGTATTTATATATATATATATGTGTGTGTGTGTGTGTGTGTGTGTGTGTTCACGTATATATATATGTGTGTGTGTATATATATACATTATATGTGTGTGTGTATATATATACATTATGTGTGTGTGTGTGTGTGTGTTTGTTTGTGTTTTGTGTATGTTTGTGTTTATGTATGTATATGTATATATATATATATATATATATATATATATATATATATATATATATATATATATATATATATATATATATATATATATATATATATATATATATATATATGTATATATGTATATTTATTTATATTATATATATATATATATATATATATATATATATATATATATATATATATATATATATATATATATATATATATATATATATATATATATATATATTGATACAGTTACAGTTATACATATTATTATATGTATATATGTATATACAATTACAGATCAGCTATGTATATATATGTTAAAATTGTCGTATACAATAGTCTATGTATGTCCAGTGTATTTGGTATTGAGTTATAATTCCATGCGGGTTCCTGAGCAGCACGAGTCGACTGGGGTAGTTGTACATTGCTGCTCATTTATAAATAGCACTTCCACAACCAGTCCATTTACTCTGTCTATTGTATCTTGAAAACACCAGCGCATATACTTTCTTACCGATATACGTATCACCATTTATAACCGCCGTACTTTGTGGTTACGGTCGCAGGATTACAACTCTGAAGCAGGGCCACCGAATAGAGGTCCCTTATTGCAGGGCAGGCGATTGTTCGGTGCAACATTTGGGACAAAAGCAGCGACTATTCGAGACAAGAAGGCAGCATCATCTGACAGAGCCAGGAGGACGGACGCTTTAGAACAGCTAGACAACGACTAGACAAAGATAAAATTAGTAAAAAATAAATATGTGGCTGTGGCTAGGGTATGGCATACTCTGAATGCACGACAGTCCACATAAAAGATATAAGGGTGTACAGCATCAGCACCATTCGAAACAATAGGACAGCATCATCTGACAGAGCTATGAGAAAGCGTCCGTTAGAAAGGGTGGAAAACGGCTAGACAAACATAATATCAGTATAGAAGTAAATATGTGGTTATAGCTAGGGCATGGCATACTCTGATCGCACGACAGTCCACACAAAAGATATAAGGGTGTACTGTAGCAACATTATTCAAGAGAGCAGGACAGCATCAGCGAACTGAGGTATAAGAACACGCAACGGTTGGACGACGACTAGACAAACGTACTAGTGGATATATGGTTCAGTAAAAATATAGTAGGATAGATGAACAGTTTGGTAGATTTTAGTAAGATAGATATATATATAGTTTAGTAGATAGCAGCTATGGTAAAGCACGTATATAATCCAGTAGACATAGTTTAGTAAATATTTACTTTATTAGACATAGTAGGATAGATATATAGTTTAGTATATATATAGTCAAGTAGATATATAGTTTAGTATATGTATAGTCAAATAGATATATAGTTCAATATATATATAGTCAAATAGATATATAGTTTAGCAGACGTATTAATGAGTGGACATTTTGAAGTATTCGTGTTATAAAATTGGCGTCAGTGAATATTAAAAGTCTGAAATCGAATGTACATCAGCCCGCACATTTGAAACTATGAGTGAACACTTAACAAACGTATCCCATATCGGAGGTTTTGAGAAAATTTGTGAACTCTGGCTTGATAACTCGGGATAGAAATAAAGTTCCCCATAGAGAACAATCCGCAGGTGATTGTGCATTTGAATCCATTTTTAAGCTGGTGCATAGAATATATAATGCGACTCAACTATATATTCACTAAAAATTTGATCTGCAGAGCTATGTATCTATCCTACAATATACTTGCTCTGCAGATCAAATATTTAGTGAATATATAGTTGAGTAGCATTGTATTTCCAATGCTCCAGCTTAAAAATGGATTCAAATGCACAATCACCTGCGGATTGTTCTCCATGGGGAACTTCATCTCATTATACCGAGTTATCAAGCCAGAGTTCACAAATTTTCTCAAAACCTCTGATATGGGATACGTTTGTAAGTGTTTACTCGTAGTTTCAAATGTGAGGACTGATGTACATTCGATTTCAGACTTTTAATATTCACTGACGCCAATTTTCACAATCTTTACGCGTGGGTTTTCGGGTTTTAGAATTTAAGTAGATAGATAAATCAGCAGGATGTCTTTGCTACAATTTAAACTCATTATTTTTATTCATGACGTTTTTATATTGCTCGACTAACAAATGCGAAAAACCCGACTCTGAGGATGTCGTTTACCTGTGTTGATTATGGCTAACGAAAAATTAACGTTGATCCCTTTTATGGTCACATTTCTTTTCAGGTTGATACCGAGTTCGCAGATTGACAGATTTAATTTGAAAATCGATCACATACTTTCGTAAATGCCTTTTCAGTATCGTATTTCGACTATACCGTTCCGTTATGAGATGCAGACAGCACACGCACAGTCCACTTATGAGAAATTCTTCTCTTATGGATTACTTGCTAGATTCAGATTGTAGCACATGCATTATCCACTTATAAGGAATTAAGGCATTCATATATGAGTTGTTTCTCTAATGAAATGCGTTCACGTTTCTGGTGTATTTCGACTATATGTATACATTATGAAATGCAAAGAGCAAAATTGCAACGAACTTGCAACAAATCGTGCATTGCGCTGCTTGAATTGTCATCGGAGATGCGAAACTCTTAGAAAGCGAAATCGAATTGCAGGGGTATGTCCCAACGTTCGTACTATACTTACCGATTGTATTAAAACGGGTTGTAATGCGCCACTACATAAAGGTGTTACAGAGAATGCGATGCTAAACAGAAGCGTTTAAAAGGGGCGATTAGAACCAAAGAACATAATTCGTTGTTGACAAGCTATCAATGGGCTCAGTGTGATGAAAGTATATATAATGCTCCTTTCAGTATCTATTGTATTACACATGCTAAAATTCGTATGCAGAAGAACAGGAGTGATAAATAAAAGCGTGCACAAAAAAAAAAGCAGCAACATTGGAGAGGTTGTTCGGTGAAACTCCAGTGGATCCTAACTCAACGCGCACCAGTGGGCGTTCTATAAATGCTGATACCAGAGTACTTCGGCAGTGCGGGGTTGTCTTGTAGAAACAATCTGTATGGTAACTGGACCACAAATATTCTTCCATTACACTGTGATCACAAAGCAAACCGAAAAGATATGGTATGCTGTGTGACATGAGTAGAGATTGGTATGATTTGAATATATCGCTTATCTGGTTCAACATACAATGCTCAAATTTGCAACCTTACTCGTTCACTTACCCAGTACCGATGTCAGCGTCAGCTTGGCCGAAATACATCATAAGTAAACCCTAAACCCTAAAACAAGGTATACATGATGTTGTCTTTATTTTGTTTCCTTGAGTTTGAGTTGTTTTGGCTTTAACAACCATTGAACCCTATTCCCAAACCCTTTCTGCCCACATACATCGCATAGAGTTCTGTACTGTCTGACACATATGGCGATTTCACTTGGGGTCGAAGTGAAGCGGTCAACAATCCCATCACTTCGATGCGGGTTGTTCGTGCTAGCTGTTTTCGTACCTGAAGAATTGATAGTGGAGTATGCCGGCGAAAGACTCCTAACGACGGGTGATATATGTTACGGGGACTACCTTATGTCTGTTGAGTACAAAAGGGAACGGATAATCGTGAACAGTGATACCAGCATGCATGGTGTTGGACGACATGTTCACACTGGAAGTAGTGCTTTCCAGAACAAAGCAAGGTTTCAGGCATGTGGTCGATAGTGTTCTGCGTGTTCATATAATGGCAACACGGCTTATAAGGAAAGGAGAAGAGATATTCGTGGCATATGGTCTTAATTATGATCTGAAACGTTCACGCGCTGATGAGAGTAGACTTAGATAATCGTGTAAATCTCGCGCTCGATATTATATGGTCCTTTATTTGAAATAAAGCCTCGGCAGTCCGAAGTAAAACCATGAGTCCAATGTGAAAGCACTGAGTCGTGTAATCGACTTGACTGGTTTCATATAGAAACACTTATTGTGAATATTGTTAAAATTAAATAAATAAACGAGTAATTTCTTTTAGCGGCAAAATCAAACAAATATATCGAAAGTTACAACACATGTAGTGCACTTCTATAAAATATCTTTAGCAGTTTGTAACAAAAACACTATGCCATTTAGCCTGTAGATGCTTCATCAACTTTGCAAGCCTTCGATGGTGACTGCAGTGTGGATTTATGTTTTTTACATCTGTTATGTTGTTTGTTTTTCGGAAAGTTCGTTGTGATTTCACGTGTATACGTTGAGAGAGTATTCTCGCTGTGATAAAAATGCATACAAATGCCATATGACTTTTGTTTTAGGTTTATTGAGAGATATCTCACGACTCACAAAATCGGTCTTCAAGAAATTAAAAATGCAAATCAAAGTTTGTCGTTATGATCCACAGCCGGAAGGGTTAAGTAATTCATTGTTCCAAACTCTTAAGTGTATATGGGCCAAATCATTATAAAAGTGCGAAAGCACGATACTTCATAAATTTACCAAGTTTTACCAGCGAAATTTAAGGTTTTTGTGTGAAGGGAAACTACAGTCTTCGTAAATAAGTAAAAATAATAACTACGTTTTGTAATCAAGCTCTCGATATCACCTTGTAATAAATACAAGAACATATTCATATCAGTGAATCAGCCAATAGCGTTAAGGTTGACATACGAAATCAACATGTCTGTGGATGATAAAATTAATGCTTCGGATGCATTAAATTACTATTGGTCTCCACGAGGGACACCGCACTTCTGAAGGTCGAAACCTTCGAGTAAACGAGCACACAATTCCTTTCCCTCACTAGGCGATAGTGAGCAAAATATCCCACCAACAACGGAGAAGCGCCAATACGATGGCCTCCAAATGTAAGGTGGGGCCACTCCCTAACATGAAAATTGTCTGAATCGGTGCCTGTTTCACGTCGACAGCAGCCATTGGGATACTTTGAGAATGACTTCAAATCACCTTTCAGCAATTCATACAACAACAAGAAAGACGGAGCCTGTATAGCGATGGATTTAGATAAGTTGTGCGCGGTGACAGATGCTGCGAACATAGAGTGCATCCCTTATATAACTTTGTTACCGCCACACAAGCTCGACGCCTTACCTAACAACGTAGGTATCGAGGATATGATTATAGGAAAAGTTAATCATATGCAAGAGAATGAGTACAACCAAACATAAGCTTCTCGTACGAGGGCTTGTAAGTCTGACAATAAACCATCTATCTCTGGTGTATATGGGGCTATAGGCCAAAACCACATGTCGATTACTGGGTACAAGCTTGCAGCAGTTCTTTCTGATATCAATATCAAATGGCTCAAGTATTACGTCTTTGGCCAGAAAGGAGGGACAGAAGTGGACCCTCATCCCAACATTCCAATACATATGGGTACTAGCCAATTCAATCATTGGCACCTCAAACCCAATTCGAAGATTCGAATGGGTGTTGATGTTAATTACAGTAGCGATGAGCATCTAACTTTAGCTGGATTGAAATGTATGGGAAACGATGTGTTTAGCTCTCAGACTCATGAATAAAAGAATCATGGTAGTACTTCTATGACATTCAACTCGACAAAATCTATTGGGCCGACAGAATTTTTAGATCAAACGCAGCTCCCTCTGGAGCGTTAAAGGAAGGTTTCACGAGTATCAAAAGTTTTATTGCCTACCCTTCTGCACAGCACATGGCAAAAGAGTCTTCAACAACAAACAAACACAGGAACTTCCCCATGAAAATTCCTGTCAACAAAGCCGGAAGTAGGGAACATATGAGATAGTATGAGACTTCAGATGCATACATATAAATATATAAATACACATATTTTTATATATGCATATGATATATATACACCAACAACGATGTCTGATTCCAGTCGGTTTACGGTGGGCGGTATGCGCCTGGAGATTCGAGTAAACATCCAGGTAAACAACGGGGGTCATGTAGATTGGTTGTCGGTGGTTGAAAGTATGTACTGCCTAATCCTCGACTTGACTTGGTTGCGAGAAATAGATATCCTTCTAAGCCTCAACTTTAGAGTCACGATTGATGATTGGTTGACAAGAATGGAAGCAGCATATCACAGAGTGATAAAATCCCGGCTACACTATGGCAGGGACGAAATATAGTAAAGCACTATGGTTACACTGAAGCTGAGGTGTTTTGTCATATCTATATCAAGATGGTTATCGGATTTGTCTATGCTAGCCACAGAAGTGTAAAAGGGAAGCAGTACTGATCCTCCTATAGATGGCAATTCATCACAAAAAGTGAAAGAATGAGTTATAATGCTGGACCAGGCAATACGCATTTATATATGTTTACAAACGCCAATAGGATAGAGCACCAAGTGCCGACACGTATAGAAAAACCAAGGAAATGAGGCATGCCATGGCAGTCGAAAAGAGAGCGATTGATACATTTCTACCCATTATCACTACTAACGGTTTATATAGATGTCGTAAAGTCGGTGGCTATCCGATGTGTGGGTGTGGAAAAGCAACGAGAGCCCGTTTCGTTCAATGGGTATATAACAACCACAGAAACAGTTACATGAATGTTTTGCAATCAAAGCCAAGGGAAGATTTTCCACAGCCTGGTGCAGATAGCGGAACGGGCTCTGAGAGTGACAATGGTGAAGGGGAGGCACATCGGCACGAAGGAATAGACAGATCTGATGAAAATGGGGCTATTCCCAATGAATCAGGAATCGACTATGACTCAGACGCAGATGCGGAAGAGGCCATGGCTGCTAAACAGGACGCATAAAGATATTTAGCCACAAGGATAGTGATTGTGATTCTCACCTCGAGGAAGAAATGAGCGAGTTTGTGGATAATATGTGGTTGGTACCAAGGGTAAAGTTATCCGAAATCCGAGGCAAGGTGACTGTCAGGAAACAAAATAGCGTGTTCAAGTACAAGTTAGACTTGAATTGGTAGAGCGGAAAGAAAAGTCTAACCAAGAGCTAGATTCCGAATTTGATTTTAATCGGGAGAAGAGAAAAGACAACCCAAAACACAGAGATGATCATGAATTCTTTAAAATGATAAGCACTGCCCAAAAGATCACTAGCGATAAGTTCAAGGAGGAATACAATGATTGTTCACGTATTCCGCCGGATGATTTCGCAATACTAGATGAGTATTGATTAGATTAGTGGAATTTTCAATTTGAGTTGCCACACAGTACGACTGTGCGAGATTTCAGATGAGCATTCCGCAATATCAGATGGTTTCAAGTGAGTAGAAACCAACTGAATGCTTTATTTGAATTTCCACTACGATGTCAAGTCTATAATAAAACCAGAGCGACTCACTTGTGGTGATTAGCGACCACCGCGAAGGTTTATTGAAGAATGTAGTAGTAGTAGTATAGAACACCTAGACCTGAGAAAGAGGACTGATTCTGCCCTGCCCTACTGTTAGAGTACAAGGTAGTAGACTTAAAATAAAGTGCAAATGTATGTATTTATTTCTGACCTCACCTTTGGTTTTATACCTAAGGTGTTTGTGCTATTGTTCAGCCGCTTGGGCTGGCCAGGGAAAAAACTCATATGGTCAGTATGAGAAACCTTATGCGGAACACTTTAACACTTCGATGCGTTTCTATTTCAACTTCTCTGCAACTAAGTCTCACGCTGATCACATGATGCCTTTCCGCATAGGTTGTGACTCACATAGCACCGTAGATATTATTAGAATGTTTCGGTTGACAGGCTTAATCCACTCTCGGGAATCGGTTGAGAAACTTAATCTGCTCTCGGGAGTCAGTTAAGTGATAGCTCAACTCTTGAGAGTAATTTGAACAACTTGATTAGCTCTCAGAAGTGAGCTAACTCTGATGACTTGGCTCTCGGGAGTAAGCTAACTCTGAAGACTTCTATAAATAAAAGATGGGCTCTTGCTGTAAAATCTGGCCTGAGACCTGTAGTCTCTCATAGTGCTCCTATCTGATCATCAGTCAGATGACGCCCAATTGTCAACCGACCAGCTGGTAGTCCTCACTATGATGCAGCTGGTTTCGGATCAAGTTCAGGCCTCTGAGACAAACCCTTATGAACCCTACCGACTAATTCTCGGGTAGTGGCTTCTCGACCACTAGCTTACAGTACCATATACGTTATTCAAGATAATTTCATTACTGACCAACAATTGCGCCCACCAGGCAGGAATCGTATACGTCCAGAACCCCCGACTCCAGACATGACGCGTCTACCGGACCCACCCAGAGATACGGGTATTACCACTGAACAGTTCTCCCATCATTACCCTATCACATTTATCTCGAGCAAGCTAAACGACGCCCAGCTCAACCATGATGCCACGTCGAGGGAAATGCTCGCCATCCGCCTAACGGTCCACAAGATAGCCTTCCTGAGCCACCGTTCCTTCCGAGATACAGTGGTGTTATCGGACCATAAACCATTAGAGTATATTGTCGCTAACCATGCGCCCTATCTGCACTCACGCTTGGTAAAGCACCAGCGATGGATGCGCAGTATTGAGTATAACAGTGAAATCAGAATTGATATGTATTGTGTTCCAGGGCCACTCACAGTTTTTGGTGACTACCTGTCGCGATGCCTTGACACCACGGACAAACTGTTGGAGGTGGCAAATTCGCCTGTCACTTTCACTACACAGGAACCACCTCAGATCCAGTAGGCGACAGTAGCCTTTGCAACAACCTCGGATACACCACATAGCCGCACACAGATGCCGGCTGCCCAGTACATGGACTGGATTGTACCGTTGGATACCACAGACATCGACAGCTGGGCCCTTAACGTCAGCTGGGTGGACCTCTCCCAACAGCTGTGGGGCCCCTACGACATTGAATTCTTCGCAAGTCATGACGATTATGTGCTGGTTATCTATTGCACAAAGGATGGCACTGGAGCCTATGGCGAGGATGCCTACAATGTGGATATCCAGTTCAAATATTGCTACATGAACTCCCCGTGGCGAGATGTCAATTCGTTCCTTCGCACACGGGTTCTTGGTGTGCCACATACGTCCTTGGTGGTCTGTGAGAGACTACAGGTCTCAGGCCAGATTTTACAGCAAGAAATCATCTTTGATTTATGGAAGTCATCACAGTTAGCTCACTTCTGAGAGCTAATCAAGTTGCTCAAATTACTCTCAAGAGTTGAGCTATCACTTAACTGACTCCCGAGAGCAGATTAAGTTTCTCAACCGATTCCCGAGAGTGGATTAAGCCTGTCAACCGAAACATTCTAATAATATCTACGGTGCTATGTGAGTCACAACCTATGCGGAAAGGCATCATGTGATCAGCGTGAGACTTAGTTGCAGAGAAGTTGAAATAGAAAAGCATCGAAGTGCTAAAGTGTTCCGCATAAGGTTTGTCATACTGACCATATGAGTTTTTTCCCTGGCCAACCCAAGCGGCTGAACACTAGCACAAACACCTTAGGTATAAAACCAAAGGTGAGGTCAGAAATAAATATATACATTTGCACTTTTTTAGAGTCTACTATATTGCACTCTAACAGTCTGTGTGCCGTTCTGGCCTAATGCCCCGTGGTTCGCCATGTTATTTTTCCTAATCCAGAACACCCAAACCCTTATTTCGAGTGCCTCATACGTTCTGGCCTCGTGGTGGCCTTTCCCGGCCTCCGAGCTGCCTACATGTTTCTGGTTACCAACCCATGTCATGTTTGACGGCTACGACACCCCCCGTTACAGTGGTGCAACCGCTGCCCCTGGCAACGCAACAAGGTCTTACGACCGCCACCCGGGCGCTTGGCCTCCGTGAGCGGTTGGCATTATGTGAGGTGTTTGAAGATGAATCCCTTGCACAGGGCCAGTCCCATGTGTCGGCGGATACAGGGGGGGAACTGTTCCTTCTAGCACCGTCACTTCCCTCACCAGACCACTCGCTCACAGTAGCACCCCCAGCACAGGATAGTCTGACAGCTGCTGTAGAGCTTGTTGAGGACCCTATCCCCGTCGAATTACAACACACAGCTTTTCCGGATAATTGAATACAAGCCCAAGAAGTTGCGGAGGAAGAAATGTCTGCTCGTTGACCAGCTCTGAATCCTAGCGCTAACCTCCACAAACCCATAAAACGCAAACAACCGGACATATCGGAGCTGGATCGTCAACTTGATGCGGCAGTGGCAGGCTATACTGGGAACCTAGCTCGATTCGGAGACGTGTTCGACTCCACAGCCAGCCTCTTGTTCTTCCAAGAAGTATCGCTGGGAACAGCAGCTCGGGTACTAGCGGCTGTAGAAGCTGACCAGGACATGCACTCGCACAAACGGGCGAGTACCATAATCGACGATCTTTTTGTCCTCCGAGAGGAGGATACTCCGGATGTTCAAAACCGAGCTTGGTGGGAAGCAACTGAACCCCCACCGGATTATGATTATATGGTCTCGAAGGGCCCCTCTATGGATGCGGGGCTGCATAGCCGACGCAAGTCAAAGCCTGGACACCGTGCCCAACGATTGCCGGCGACCAAACCAGCAGTCCTAGACGCCATTGACGCATTACATCTCCAATGTATGAACCAGTCGGTGGGCTCTTAGATGGTACTACGTGTCATCTGGATATGGCATGATGGGTTTACCTATCTACTTCCTCAACGTCTAACATTCCCACGCATATTCTCGACACTATTGTTGCCTCATGTGGTGACTGCTCTAGGGTTCGCCTACACACGGGCCTCACCCGCGGTCTTTTACAGCAACCTGATCGTCCCACGACAATGGGCCAAGAGGTGAATCTTAATTACCTCTCGGTACAAGTGGACGCTGATAATTATCTGTCTATTATTCATGTACAGGACGGCTGCACATTGAGAGCTTTTGCACAACCGCTCCACCAGTTTGAAATCACGGCAACGGCTCTCTGCAATGTGCAACTCCTGCCTCGAGGCCATGTCCAGACATATTTAGTGAACAAGGCCAGTGTGTTTATCTGGATGAATTTATGCAATATTTTACACGTCATAATGCACTCATACACCCGGTATCGACGGGTGAGCACGGTGGCAATGGAAGGATCAAGGTTCTAGCTCGTACAGTCAAGTACTGGCTGAACGTTCCTTAGGAGTTGGCCTCCACTACCAGTGGAGAGCCATGGTGCCTGAATTTGTAGCCAACTATAATGCGACGTATTCTAGTGTCATCGATAACATCCTTTACACCTTGAAAACAGGTCGCGTTTATCCCCACCACACAGACAGCCTTGTCGAAGCAGTTATCGATGAAGCGCTGGGCTGTATCGCGCCAACGGTTTCGCTCACACAGGTGCCTCTCCTACGCGATGAACAAGCCGTAGTTGCAGGCTCGCCCAGAAACTGTCGGCGGACAGATATCGCATCGATGCCCCAATGATTGAGATTGACCGAGAGGTGCTGTATACGCCGATGGCACCCCCCGGGCACAAATTCGCCAAGGATTGGCTGGGACCCGCCACAGTGCTGGCGCATGTGGCACCCGTGATGCATTTTGTCTATGACGCAGTTCTCAATAAGAAGTACCGAGTGCATCACAAGAAGATCAAGGCATATATCCCTCCGATTGGATGCAAGGATTGCAGACCGATGGGCACGGTTGCGGCCACTCCGTTCGGCCAGTGGTTCTGCTATTCTTCTCAGTTCGCGGATGAAGACGACGACCATACACGTGCTGTGGTCAAGGCCTTCCGCACGAGTGTGCTTGCAACGGGGCGTTCCGACACTGAAACGCCATCTTAAATGCAACGGGTCGATCTCGGGGTGACGATTTCACTGTTGATGATGAGACTCACTTTCTTTTGCATGCTCCTAATATTCCTATCCTATTTCTAATGCTAAACAGGTCTCACTAACCTTAAGAAGGCGTATCGCTTTGCTAACAATCGAGCTGAGCGTGATAGTCAACTGACGAAGTGGAATGCAAAAGGCCAGGCTGTAACCTTGACGTAGGCTCCTCTCCAGCTGGCCACTACTGCTTCTCTTCGAGTCGCCAGATCCTGCCGTTTTTAATGACCGCCCGGATTTACCGACTAGGGGGGCAGTAGTAGCAGTAGTATAGAACACCTAGACCTGATAAAGAGGACTGATTCTGCCCTGTCCTACTCTGAGGACCAAACGCGATATTATATATTAGGACAATCTACACCATGTGGACTGTGAGCCTAGGACTAGCCTAGGCCATTATAGTAGACGACTAGATCAGGCGATCAGTCCTTTGTGCACTAGTCCAGTAGATGTGACAGAACATCTAGCTTAGTTAAACTCTAATAAATAAGTGTACAGTCTACTACAAGAATTAAAAAGATCAATGTTCATATTTATGTAGTATGCACTCAATATAATGTTTAAAAAAAAAAAAAAGTTTAGAAATGAATTTGGTAGTTTGCAATTCTGAATTCTCATCGATGCTGTCAGAATTCTTGCACTTGTAACACATTTACTTTTGGCTAATCGGTTAGTAAAGTTTAGGTTTATGTACATTTATATTTCATGTTAGTTGTTGGCTGAACGTAAGCTAAAGTCACTGCCGCATTATAGGGATGTTTAACATATATCAAGATTCAGCACCAAATCGAAGTAGGGGGAGGAAGTATGACAACTCTAAACCAAACCGGAAAACACTCCGAAACCAAAGAGGATTCATAAAGACCAGCATGGCTTCTGATTGGGACTCTGAAGATAGTGACTCGCCAATTTTGTCAAGTGATTATTCGCCAGAACGACAAGCCGACTCCAAACTGGCATATTTCGAGACCATGAACGAAGGACCACCTTGAGGTGTATCACTCCCTGACAAACTGGAAACACCCAAACCAACGGCTCGTCGATAACAATCTTCAAATGGGGTTGAGAAATTTTTTAAGTCACTTTGACTTGAATTTCAGCACGAAGGATATGTGCTGCATTCCAATGGATTGTGACGAACTCTCAACAGTCATATCAGTTCAAATAAAAC
Source organism: Sphaeroforma sirkka (assembly GCA_001586965.3). Taxonomy (NCBI): domain Eukaryota; class Ichthyosporea; order Ichthyophonida; genus Sphaeroforma; species Sphaeroforma sirkka. The sequence goes on along the minus strand of LUCW03001481.1, from coordinate 21,138 downwards.
TAATATTCCCTTTATCTCTATATCACCGAATATATCCGCTGCGGCCAGAAAAAGTGTCATTTGGGAGCTGATGGTACCATAATTGGAACTGTTAGCAAAGCAGAGTACATTGTTTACAGTAAACTTGATCCACAAACATGCCACGACTTGGTCGATAGTCTTTGCGGATTGACCAATAATACGTTCATACACAGTTCTAGTTCGAAATCTGTCATTGATCAAAATGAAAAGTCAATCACCGGAGAAGAATTGTGTACAGCTCTGCAATTTGCTGAAGTAGAGTGGGTGACATATTAGACCTATGGACAGAAAGAGGGTGTTCAAATGCCTACTAAGGGCCAAATCGGTCTGGGTACATTTCAATTTCGCAATTGGAATTTACAACCACAATCTAAAGTTGCGATGGCTTTTGGTGTCAACTATTAAAGGTCGCAAAAGATCACCTTGGCCAGAATTTCATGTGCGCAATACGTGGCAGAAGTTATGAACTCCGCAACACACGGAAATACACACTTTGATAGTGCGTCCATAAAGTTCAACAAAGGTAATCAAAGTCGGGCAAAACAATACTTTACCGCCAAAAATGCACCAGCTGGGGCCTTGAAAAAAGAAACTATGATTATCAAGAAGGTGCTGGCATACTCTTGCTTTCTGCACGTTGCGAAGGAGTCGATATCCAAAGGTAAACACTCAAGATTTCATGCGGAAATACCTGCAAAGGACCGTATGCGTAGGATCCATATGAATGAGTATGGAAATGCAATCTGGCAGATTCTGGCCGAATTGTGGCTAGTGGCATCCGTATTAAGACAAGTGTGGATATCCGAGTAGGTGCCGATGGATCTGTAGATTGGGTCCTGCAAAGCATGTACTGCATACTTCTTAATTTGACATGGCTCAAAGATGTGAACATAAAGATTACTTTGGATAGTTCTCTGACAATTGGTGACTGGCTAATGCAAATGGAAACGGCGTACGAGTACGGTGTCGGCATACAACTGATGTGTGGTGCAAATTACTGCGTTTGACGCGTGTACAGATATTTAGGCATATCAATACCAAAAGGATAATTGGATATATAGTTTAGTAGATGCATAGTTGAGATATAACTTTGGGGATGTAATGTTCAGTAAATGTATAGTCTATATAGTACTCGGAAATCAGTATTTACCCTGGCCAACCCAAGTGGTTGAACACTAGTGATACAAACATTTATCAGTATATAACTGAGAGTGAGATCCTAAATATATTCATTTCGAACGCACCATGCTGTAAATACATCTGCACTTTACTTATAGTCCCCGACATTGCCCTCTAACATTTTTTACATATGGAAAATTTGTTTACACAAACAACAAGGATAACAAGAATTGACGTACCACTAAAATACATTTTGTGTTTGCATTGAAAACTCTTACAATCAATGTCCCTAGCTCTTAACTATTCCTCGAAGTAGTATTCAATATGTACGGATTCGATTTCAGCCATATATAGATTATATAGTTTGACCGATATTTCATATAGTTTAGTAGATATATAGTTTAGTAGATATATAGTTTAATACATATAATTTTAATACAAAGTGTCGTACATATACCGTTTTTTAGTTTTGCAATTAAGTAGACATATGGTTTAGCAGGTATATGGTTGTGTATATACAGTTATGTGGGCATTCAGTTCAGTAGATACATATTTAAGTAGGTATATAGTTTGGTAAATACAAACTTCAGTAGATATATTATTTACCAGTTGAACAGTTGTTTGGTGTACATACATAGTGTGACTATTTGTGTCGGCCTTAACATTGTGCACTTACGTACCATCTAGTGGAATAATCACGTTCATAACAGCGTAGAATAGACACAGGCATAGGATAAACGGAGTTAGAATAGCGTGAAATAGACACTACAAGACAAACACAGAATAAAACGCGGTATTAGAGTTCAAAATGACGCGGTCGGACGAGCTTTGCGATGAGTGACTTCAATCCGAGGAGAACTGATATACTCCGTGTCGCATAAAAAAGAGGTCATATTCTGCTCACAAACACTATGGCTAGTTTTGACTTATGACGCAATTGCAGCTAAAAACAAAGGTGTTCAGGGGTTTAAGCTTTAGGGTTGAACGGATTTAGTTAGTGTTTTACTGCTTAGGCTACCCTTTAATATTAAGCGACTTCAATAACCGAGAAACGAAGATTATCATATACTAACCAACGTACTGTACTAACACACTACTACTGCACGAGGGCAAAGGGTCACTCGTCGAATATACTGTTTCAACGTAAAGTCTTGGACATTATTAAATTTTGAGTTTTGAGTTTAGATAGGTTTTGTGGTTCATAGGTTTTCGGATATAAAGTTTTGAAGTTTATAGGTATTATTAGGGTAGAAGGTTTTGGAATTTGGGCTTTATGGACTGAATGCTCCAAATTCACAGCACTAATGCGCCGCAATATTGTTGCGTTTAGGTGCTTCAATACTATTTCTTTGAGTAACATATTGGACTATTAGTTATACACCTATTCTTTATTTTTTTAGCGATATACTCAACCGTTTATGTTATAGCTGATCTTATGTCATTTTAGCAATATATAAATATTTGTGATATAGTATAGCTGGTTTTATATTCTCGTAGCAACATATGAAGTATGTATGATATAACTGTCCATATTTTTATTTTAAAACGATAAAGTCTATATAATAGTTTATCGCAATAATGTTTTTGCCATCTCTGGTCTTATACTGCTATCACGATATGAGAAAGTATGTACGATATACCTGGTTGTATATGTATTCTTCAAGTATTGAATTGAACTAGGCATGCTAACTTATAGCATTACATTATTTTTATTTTACGATGTCGTATAGTATTATATGTCGGATACAGCTGATCATGTATCCTTGCAGCAATGTATTAAATTACATATGCTAACTTATAGCAACACATTTTTATATATATGCTATCGTATATTAATATATCATAGCATGTCTAAAATAGTTGATCATATATCCTTGTAACATTGTATTAAAATATGTACGCTAACTTAAAAGAATGTATTTCTTTATATATGATATTGTATAGAAATATATTCTAGCATGTCCGATACAGCTGGTCATATATCATTGTAGTATTGTACTAAATTCTGTACACTAACTTTTAGTAATACATTATTTATATATATAGTAGTATAGTAATATTCGTTCCCTGTACCATTGTTTTTCAACTAAAGTATATATAATATAATTGGCCGCATCAGCACTCTGGCGATAACTACAACGTTGACAACCAGTTAGACATCACACAAAGAATGCGCAATTCATAACGTGCATTTTGATATATAAAGAGATTCACATAAATATATACCTTTATAAAGTTGTCAGTCTTTATCCATACCTGGGTACCTCGTCGCTTGTACAATTATTGTTCTTCGACAAGTGCAGCATTGTTTATATTAAAAATGTATAACGTTGTTATAAGAAATGCATATCATAGTCATTAAGAAGGTATAACATAGGTATTAAAAATGTATGGCATACGTATAGAAAAATAATAGCACAGTTATTAGAATGCTATCAGAATTGTACAACATAGTTAGAAATGTATACCAGTTCTAAAAAAATGTATAACAGTTATTAGAAATAGATAACAGTTATAAGAAATGTATAGGATAGTGATTAGAAATCTATAACAGATATCAAAAATGTATAACTTATTTATTAGATATATAATATAGTTATTAGAAATTTATAACAGTTAGGCGGTTCGGATGTGCTTCCATATTTTAGGCGCCTCCCCCCCCTGTATTTTTGGACTTGAGACACATTTTGGACTCGTAAATTGCAGTACATATAAACGTTTTTTGGGCCCTGCGCCAGCCCAAATCAGTCTCTGGGCTCTAAATAGAGTCTTATAAATCATCATGCAACCGGCAATATCATTTTTATTACAGTACATATTTCGTATTTGGTTTTGGTAGGCCTCAAATTGAGAATGAAACATTACTGGGCCGGTGGCTATTGGACACTTTCTTTTTAGCACAACTTGCCTATCAATCGCTGTAGATTATCCAACACTCAATAAACGTATTTAGTTATTGATATATACTTTTAAAGTAGCTTGAGCAGTTCTCGATTTTGGGCTTAAAATAAACCCTAAACGGAAGCACATCCGAACGGCCTTATCACAAATGTATAACATAGGTATTACAAATGTGGAATTTAGTTATTAGAAATGTATAAAATAGTTATTAGAAATTTAGAACATAAAATATTAGAAATGTATAGCTGTATAAATTAGCTAGGCGGTTCCAAGTGGAGACTTGTTTCAGGCGAATCCACCCCCTTTTTTTTGGACTGAGGTCTTTTTCCCTTCGCACCCCGCATTTTTAAAATTGGACAATAGGTGCACCCTAGAAACAGCCTCAGTGGACATACGAGTGCACTTGAATAGGTCAAAATTCACTGTATAAAGCAGTGCTGTCGTTGTAACCTTGAAGAGGGCGGGCCTGCTTTGGCGCGTTACTTATTTTACCTAAATATAGAAACAAAGTGGTCAAGTCTAGTTCCAATTTTAAAATAAGAGGAAGGCGAAAAGGGCCCCCCTCACCCTTTTTTTTCGGATTTTATTGCCTGAAACAAATCTTCACTTGGGACCGCCTTATTAGAAATGTATATTACATAGTTATCACAAATGTATAACATAGTTATTAGAAATATAGAACAATTAAGATATATAACAGTTAATAGAAATGTATAACATAGTTATTACGATGTACAACTTAGCTATTAGAAATGTAAATCATAGTGATTAAAAATGTATAGCATACTTATTAGAAATATATAACATAGTTGTTAACATGTAAAATATACGTATTAGGAATGTATAACAGTTGTGAGGATGTATAACATACGCATCAGAAATGCAGAACATAATTGCTAAAATGTATAACATACGTATTGGAAATGAATAACATTACTATAAGAAATGTATAGCACTGTTTTTAGAAATATATAAACATTGTGGTAGGAAATATACAGCATCGTTATGACATATATACAGTCTTTTTATTAAGAATGTAATATTGAACAAATCTATTGTCGATTTAGAATCTGCTTTATTAAGTTTAGACTCGCCACCTCAGCTAGTAGAATTTCTTTCCGCTTTTGGCATTTTCTCGCAGCAAATTACAAACGGTGAACTGCTCTCCAAAAGTTTTTATAAAGCGATCCAAATGGTCCACCACATTTTGTGCCCCGTAGGTGTCAAGCCAACGGAACGGACCACCCCTGTTTAGTAGCAACAAGGGAAGTGGGTGTCTTAGGGTTTAGGGTTTTAGTGTTTAGGGGTTTAGACAACATATTTGGGTGTTTTGGGGTTTCGAGTTTTGAGGTTTAAATAATTGTAGTGGGTGAAGAGCGAATCGATGCAAGTGCGGTGTGAGGTGTTTGACAGGCACTGATACTTTATGAACATGCCTAAAATAGACCGGCTACCTATCTCCTATACTCAAGATACCTACATATGTACTACACATCTAACATACTTTAGATACCTACACATGTACTATACATCTAACATACTTTAGATACCTACACGTGTACTATACATCTACCATACTTAAGATACTTACACATGTACTATACATTCATACTCAAGATACCTATACATGTACTATACATCTAACATACTCAAGACACCTATACATGTACTATACATCTAACATACTTAAGATACCTACACATGTACTATACATCTAACATACTTAAGATACCTACACATGTACTATATATCAACATACATAAGATACCTACACATGTACCATACATTTAACATACTTTGCCGGTGGAAAGCCCAGGCCAAACACAGCCCCCACATCTCCATCAGAGGCCTTGGCCAGTACACCCTCCTGCAGACACATCACTGCTTCATTAGCCATGCGACACGCCATACGCAAGGGTAGATCAGCGTCCTCCGTTGTCCTGTTTTATGAAATTCAGAGCTTTAGGGTGCAATGGGTGCAGACCAGAAGTCCTAGTGTACATATAGTGCAACGACATGAGTGTATCGTACGATTATTGTGTGTGTGTGCGTAGGTAGCCACAGGGCACCGTGCATACGCCAAGCTGCTCAGAGTGTGTGTCGGTACGACGCAGATGTGCTATGGACACCATAGATCCTGTCTCACATACTAATTGCATATGCAATGTGTACATGTATTGCAAACATCCAGGGCTGTTTTAGAAAAATGAAGAATGTCATAGCGGTTCGAAAGTCCAGAATTTATATTGTAGTCTAACACGTGCGTGTGCTCATTTATCATATGCCATATTGATTCCAAAACTATATATATATATATATATATATATATGGGTGTGAGTGTATATGTTCGTGTATGTGTGCGTCAGCATGCCATCCTGCTTGCATACCAGTGCTTGAACCGTGCACATGTGCACATACCTTTGAATAGCCGCTCCATGTCTCTTAAACAAGGCAATGGCATCTTCATTAATGCTCTTCTTCTTACCCGAGTATGTGTATAGCCCGGCCTGAGACTTCCGTCCCACCCAGCCTTTCTCCATCTACGGCATGAGTTGCATAATGTGTGTTGAGCATGATGTATTAGAAGTACTATCAATTTTTCAAAGTATAAGTAAGTATGTGACAGCCCCAACCGCCACCTCACAGAGTATTTAGTCCTTCTCCCTTTATAAATGACAGACATCCTATTGTGCACTGGTAGTCTGTCGCGGCATTTGCCGAAAGGTGTGTAACAACTATGAGATATCATATTTATCTACTACACCATCTATCGGAAAGTATAGTTATAGAATGCAGGCTACCTATGAGAATACATTTTAGTAATCACAGCAGCTATAAGGGTAAATCGATGTAGCCCAAAGCCGTAATAGATAAGTCAAACCATAAACCCTAAAACACCAAAGCCATAATAGTTAACGATCGATGTGCACTAGTTGCTTAGGAGTATCACACTTGCTGGAACACACGCCAAACCCTAAACCCTATAACACCAAAGCCATAATAGTTAACAGTTGATGTGCACTTGTTGCTCAAGGGTACCACACATACTGGAACACACGCCAAACCCTAAACCCTATAACACCAAAGCCATAATAGTTAACAGTTGATGTGCACTAGTTGCCTACGAGTATTACGTATATCGGTACCCATTCCATATAGTATTCACACCATCTATACGAACAAAGATGTGTGTTTCAGAGTCAGATTAGCAGCCGGTTGAAGTACAACAACATATCGACCTCATCTACGGTAACTGTGCAACCCACACCTATGGAAACAACACAGAACAACAGACCCAACGAACGCACCATCACATATATGTACATCCATATGCAGCTAGACTGTCGTATTGCTATATACGCGCATACCGTATGAACGTAATACATAGACACCCATACGGTATGGTAACTCGTAGACGCGTGTATATAAATGCACTATGCACGGATTTGCCATTCACAACCCTCTCGCACTTACTATTTCCACCATGACAGACGCACCAAAATGGACGTCACCTTGTACGCTTTCGTATATACAGTGCCTAAAAACAGCACACACACATTCATATATATTCATAAATACATACATATATACATACATACACGCACACGCACACGCACATCATATATATATATATAATATATCACACATACCATCTCGTTCATGGCAGCCACACCCGCAGCAACATCTCCCTGTGACAGTCGTGGTAGGCGTTGTCCCAAGTCTGCGGCCACGTGACATCCCACATCAATACCCACCTCATCAAACAGCGTCACAGGACCTACGGGGAAGCCAAAGGTCTGCATCAGCTTATCGATCTTCCTGTGAGCCACCAGTGGCCGTGGATGGGGACAAAGGTTAAACTAAGAAATGAGAACGAGTGCGAAGTGGGTGGGGGAAATAATAAGGGGGGTTAAAGCCAGTGGCTGTATGGCTGGTTCATCTATCTGTCCGAGCACAGTAACCGTGGATAGCACGATCAGGTTATATTTGGGGTGGGTGTTGGAGTATTGAAGTGGCTATGATGTTGGAAAAGTTGAAGTAAGAGAGAGAGATGCATTGGAAAGAGTTTTGAAAAATATATAGGGGAAAGTAAGGGCGATATTGGGACGATAGTAGAATCAGGAGATATTGTTCTTCAAAAATTCGAAATGTTAGGATATTGATTATGTTTATGAGATAATTAGCGTATCCTCTTATCCGCTGGACTCTTGGTTAATATTTTTAATTAAAGGTATTGTGATGTTTCATTTGGTAGTATGGGAAGGAAGATACGAGTTATAACACTATATTTATATATATATATATATATATATATATATATATATATGTATATATATATGTATATATACATATTTATCCGTATATCTATATATATATATAAATATAGAAATAGAAATAGATTTAGATACATATATATATATATATATATATATATATATATACATACATACACACACACACACACACACATATATATATATATACACACACACACATATATATATATATATATATATACCGTGTGTATACGCATACGTATACGTATACGTATGCATACATATATATATATATATGTAAATGCATACGTATACGTATACATATGCGTATATGTATAGGTGAATGTAAATGCATACGTATATTATTTTATATATATTTTTAGGTATCAAGTGATTGGAAGTCCTAGTCTAGTAAATGAAGTACAAATTGACCGTCCGATCAGAGGTGCGGTATTCAAACCACATTCACGAAATCGCACTGCCATTGTCCATCTTAACCGGCGCTACAATAGTTCACTCTCGACCACAACCAATTTCAGGACTAACTATAACAAAACTAGGACTATAGAAAAGCTCAGCTATTTACAAACAACAAAACATAGAACCGATTTAACAAAGCATAACTAACTGTAACAAACTAGGGCTATAGCTAAGCTCGACTAAAAATAGCAAAACATAGAACCGACTTTAACAAAACATAGGACAAACTATAGCGAAAATAGAACTATAAAAAAGCTCGACTAAAATTATAACAAAACATAGAACCGACTTTAACAAAACATAGGACTAACTATAACAAAACTTGGACTCTAGAAAAGCTCGACTAATTATACCAAAACATAGAACCGACTTTAACAAAACATATGACCAACTGTAACAAAGCTAGGACCATAGCAAAGCTCGATTTAAAATAACAAAACATAGAACCAACTTTAACAAAACATAGGACAAACTATAACAAAATTAGGCCTATAGAAAAGCTCGACTGAAATTATAACGAAACATAGAAGCCGACTATAACGAAACATAGGACTAACTATAACAAAACTAGGACTCTAGAAAAGCTTGACAAGGTATAAAAAAAACCATAGAACCGACTCTTAAAAAAACCCTAGAAATAACTATAACATCATACTTAAAATCATTGCCCTCTGCCATCAACACCATGCACTCTGTGAGAAGAGGCGCAAGCACGCGAGTGGTGTAGAAACCAGGCCCATCCTTCACCACAATCACAGTCTTTCCTTGATCCAGACCAACCTGCAGACAGAAGGAGGGTTCGGTAGGGGTCGATAGTGCAATTCATACTGTGTCTGGATATATATATATATACTTATCAGCTCTGCCAATACAAGAGGTTTGAAGGTTATAGGGTTTCAGGGTTTCAGGGTTTTAGTGTTTTAGGGCTGGGAGTTTCAACCTCAGCATACAGGGGCGGCAGTTCAATTATCGATATTGACATACTGGGGTCTAGTCTGCCGCTGATACGTATGTTTTAATCGTTCACTACAGTGTGGATTATATACGAACATGCGAGTGTGCTACATATTTACAATCCATAACATCCAACTGTATGACCAACATGACATGCACATACAGTAACACATGCTCTCAACTAGGACTCAGAGGTATATACACACACATAAATATACATACCTATAAAATAAACTCGCGTACATGTGTGTAAGATACACCTATTAAGAACCCTCATGTACCTGGACAGCCGTGGCGACAGTGGACTGGCTAGTGCCCTCGTGTGTTATGACTTCGAGCAAAGGCATAGCTGGCACAGGACTGAAGTAGTGCATTCCAATGACATTCTGGGGCCTTTTGGAAGCCTAGAGAACATAAAAGCTGTGTGTGTTAGAGGGCGGAAGGAGGGGTTGCAATTATTTGTTGTATAGGTATAATTGTTTGTTCACACATAGGTAGCTGTGTATTTGATATTATAATATATATATATATAAGGGTATATATATATACATACGTACATACGTACATACGTATATATATAAAAGTATGTCTATATATATATCTTTCATTTGCAATATATATATATGTTACCTTTGCAATATCAGCAATAGGCAAAGCAGATGTGTTGCTGGCAAAGATGCACTTGTCGCTGGTAACCGCCTCCGTTTTTCGAATCATCTCCTGCTTGACACCGAGGTCCTCAAACACGGCTTCAATAATAATATCCGCACTACAAAGTGATCGAATACGAAAGACAATATGTATTAAGTGGGGATATACATACATATATGTATATAGTATATATATACATACAAGTAATTATTTAGTAGATATGTACATAGACATGTATTTAGTACAAATATATATACAAATAAGTATTTAGTAGGTATGTGCGTACACATATGCATGTATATACACAACATTCATATACACATCGTTTGTGTATGTACTTTATATGGAATAAGGCATATAACCATCATATAGCCTGGGATTCCGGGGTCCTCGAAATCAAATTAAAACAGTAATATCTGTGCTACAAGTAGGTAGGACAACACTCTTTAACAGATCAGAGAACACTCGCACACCGTAATCACGCTGGACACAAACACAAACACAAACACATTTACCCACACATGCACGCATGCACACGCACACGCACACACGCACGCACGCACGCACGCATATATATATACGTATATATATATATGTGTGTACACACACACCTCTTCAAGTCCGTGACATCCGTGGTAAGCTTGAGTTCCGACAGCATAGTATCACACTTCATCTGAGTCATGGCCTTCTTGCGCACGCGCTTTCTGAACGCGTCCTCCACACGATTCACACCCAACGCAGCCGCATCAGCAGAACGATCCATGAGCCAAACCTTGTGTTTGGCATTCTGAATGCTCACTTGTGCAATGCCCGAGCCCATCAGGCCAGCGCCTAAGATGGCTACCTACTCAGAGGATAGTGTAGAGGTGTGAAGAATGTAGATATGTATATGTATGTGTTATATATAGATGTGGATATATTTGTGTGTAGATATGGGAGGTAAATCTGTGTGTATATGTTTGTAGGTAAGTAGGGTGTATGTATAGGTGTGTGTTCCATGAGCCATGCCGTGTACATGACGTGCTGCTTGCTTGCCTGTACAATAAGTGCATATATTAGCTCTATGCTTACTAGGCCTACTACTACTACCAGACAAACAACCAGCTGATTTAGTTTTAAACCCTAGACCCCTAAATAGGCCCAATATATGACCTGACTACCGAATGCATATATATATATATAAGGTACAGCCATCTAAAGCTTCAAGTGCAGAAGATGTGTGTCCTATCAGATAATATATATATATATATGACCATGCATCCCTGTACAACTGTGCCATTGCTTCATGTCTTCTTGTCACTTGGGCTTTGGTTCGCCCTTGTAGACGTGTCGGTTGACAGCGCACTGCTTCCGCCCGTCCAACCGCGACCGCAGCGCAAGGCTCTGACTATACAAGCACACGCACTATATATACCAAAACAATACACATCTACTAGGCCATCTCCTGTTAACTGTACATGTACACGTGTATACGCATAACTGTATAAAAACTTACTTTGTCGACACTTGGCTTTGGTTCGCCTTTGTTGACGTATCGGTTGACGGCACATTGCTTCTGCCCGTCAAACAACGACCGCAGCGCAAGGCTCTCCTCCCCCACACTCAGGCTGGCATAAGACTCGACTTCCTGTCTCTTGCCTTCTATAGGTCCCCGCTTGTAGCTATGGATAGGAGTGTGGAGAGTGGTCAGCACTACGTATGATGTGTAGATATTAAGCTGTACCTGAGGGTAGGCGTGTGGTGTCTGTCAGTATGGTGGTGAAGTTGATAATATGGATAGCTATAGTATCTGTTGTATGGTGTTTATAAATATAATGTGGTTGCTTGATAGGTAATGGCTCGGCCAGTGGTGCTTGTGGTCACAAATAGATTTTCGTATGTATACGTGCGTAAATATATCTATCTAATACATCTCTAATATATATCTAGTATATATATATATATATATATATATATATATATGTATGTGTATGTATATATATATATATATATGTATTATGTATATATATATGTATATATTTTGTTGCATATATATATATATATATATATATATATGCATATATTATATATACGTATATACATATGTAACAACAATATATATATACATACAAAACACATATCATCATGTACATACGTATGTGATATGTATATATATTATATATAATACATACATACATACATGCACCTACACATGCATGCATACATACATACATACATACACGTATACATACATACATACATACATACATACATACATGTTACATACATATTACATACATATATATATTATATATATATACATATATATGCATATATATATATATATATATATATATATATATATATATATATATATATATATATATATGTATATATATATATATATATATATATATATATATATATATATATATATATAGTGATTTCGTACCCAGCCTCGACGCAGTCTAGGATGGCTAGGGGTGCTGGGTAGTTGCCGAATGTTTTCTTCATGATAGCCTCGCGTGCTTTCTTGAGCACCAAATTCTGACAACGAGATTAGGAAAGTCACATGTCCAATATCAATACAGTGTTCCAGAACTGAACGAGATTAGAAAAGTAGCATGTATAAATATATCAATACAGTGTGTTACAGGGGTTTAGTGTTAGTTGAGGAATATGAACTGAGCCGTAGTGACTGATTGATTAAACATCAAAATACTAACCGTGCCGTTGTGACTAATTAATTAAACATTAAATATTAACTGTGCGTAGTGACAAATTAATTGAACCTCAAAATATTAACTGTGCCGCAGTGACTAATTAATTAAACATTAAAATATTAACTGTGCGTAGTGACAAATTAATTGAACCTCAAAATAATAACTGTGCCGCAGTGACTAATTAATCAAACATTAAAATATTAACTGTGCCGTAGTGACTAATTAATTAAACATTAAAATATTAGCTGTGCCGTAGTAATTAACTAATTAAACATTAACAGTTTGTGCGAGGAGAGACTATTTCAGGGCGATTTAGGGTTTCTAGGTTTTTAGGGTTTTAGGCCCCAAGTCAGCCATGCGTGTTTGCATATAAATGGTGCTCTGTTTGGGGAAGTAATAAAAGGCTTCCCTATAACTCAGCACTCGATAGACAACATCCTCTCGGGGTAATGTAATACACGCATTAAACCGACGCTCAATCTATTGGTTGCACATACGTTTGCACCGCAGCAATGAGCGGAAGGGGTTGGTGTGTTATACCACGCTAGACGTCAGGACAAGCACAGACATAGTGCTACGGGATACATAACAGAGTATACGCTTGCTCTACAGGGGATCAACCAATGCAACGACGCATGCTCAAATATGAAGCTAGAAGTAAATCTTTTTATGGTAGAAGTATAGCTGAGCATTGGTATGCCACAAACGGGATACACAGGATCAACAATACACTCCCGGACACAAATGAGCATTTCTAAAGCCTAGGTCTGGTGGGAACTAGTATATATACACACACACACACACACACACACATATATATATATATATATATATATATATATATATATATATATGCATATGTATATGTATATGTATATATATATGTATATGTATTTATGTATATGTATATATATATATATATATATATATATATGTGCGTGTGTGCGTGTGTTTGTGTGTTAATAGGAGATTATATACACATTAATATATAGATATATAGATATATACATCAATTGCTGTGCATAGCTTACCAGAGCGATCTTGGGATGCGTCATCAATGTTTCCTTAGCAGTCGATACAAAGCCCTTCTTTCTTACTACTGACTTCATTGGCTTCGCGCCCATGCGCTCTGCCTCCGCACAAGCCACAGTGTAAAGGTTGTTGTATGTGTTCTCTTGTGCTGATTTAAGGCCTGGTGAGTATGTAGTAGACGTATATAAAGTTACAAACGTTTATGAACAACACACGCGTTAGTTGGGAAAGTGGCGTCGATTGCCGTCACAGCGGCATAGTCGATAAAGTGGTTCGGTTGACGTACGAGGTGAGATGCAACAGGAATGCGTGGTATCAATCGGATGCAGTATAAAAAAAATATTTCAGACCCGATTATTTTTTTGAAAGGCTTAATGCTGAATGAATAATGCCCTTCGCTGGTAGTATAGTGATAAACTCTGCATATACCCACACATGTGCGTCAGTATGGATTCATTTCCGGTGTATGCGGCTATGCATATGTATATATATATATAAATGTAGATGTAGATGTAGATGTGGATTTATCTGTATCTGTATCTGTATCTGTATCTGTTTCTGTAGATGTGGATAAATATATATATATATATAAATATTTAGATTAAGATTAAGATTAAGATGCAGATATAGATATAGATATAGATATAGACATAGATATACAGATAGATATAGATATAGATATAGATATAGATATAGATATATATATATATATATATATATATAGTAGTATATAACATACCAAGTCCGACGGGCTGTACAAGTTTATCCACCAGATGAATTTTCTTGCCCTTGGCCGCACGCACAGCACTCCCTGCCAGCAACATCTTCATAGACTCCTCAATGCCTACCAACTTGGGCAATCGCTGAGTGCCTCCCCCGACGGGCAGTCGTCCAGACATCACCTCTGGGAAGGCAAACTGTCGAAAGGGAAGATATACGAACGTTAGGGGTGTGCACATGAGTACATGTATATGAAGCTTTCTTTGCGTGTATTTGGGTGTGGAGTTGCATGTGTCCTGTACGTATTTTAAATTTGGCCGTGAGGCTGATTATTGTAGCTGTGCAGAATGCCACAGCAGACAATCCCAGGTTCTCTATAAGACAGGGATTCTATGGCCGAGCTAAACAACCTTCTACACCCCATAGTTCTAACTTCTATTGCGTACCGTATCAGATGTGTTAATCATCTTAGTTACCAAATTTCCAACTGTGTATATATACAACGTCAACCATCGGATATACCTTCGTCTTAGGAGAGTCAGTTGCCACTCTGGAGTGGCAAGCGAGTGCCAGGTCCAGTCCAACACCCTCACACAGGCCATCTACAGCGGCGACAAACGGGATGTTGGACTTCTCAATTCGGTTCAGGATCTCTTGCCAGTTATTCGAAGCCATTATCAACTATATGGAATACATTACGGTGGTGAATTAGGAAATGAAATGAAATAGATACTATATATATATATATAAATATAAATATATATATATATATATATATATATATATATATATATATATATATATAAAGCATGAATCTATAAATATAATACTTGAAATAGAGAAAATATCGTCGAAACCATACACCATTGATTTAAAGCTTGCACCAATTATGCGCGATAAATTCCTAAGTATCAGGAACTACATATTTACTGTATATATAAATATATATATATATATATATATATATACATGTAAATATATATATATGTAGATATATATATGTAGATATATATATATATATGTATGTATTTATATATATATATATATATATATATATATATATATATATATATATATATATATATATATATATATATATATATATATATATATATATATATATACAATATAAATGTACATAAACACGATCATACTTTACATGAACAGAGTATTGGTAAAACACTGCATTATGGGGCTAAATAAGCTGCCAAGGTTGAACGTATACGTACATACATGTGTCTTATGAGTGTAGACAAGCATAAAAAAGATGAGCACAACAAACCTCTTTCTTTGAGGGTGACTTTCCCGTCATCAAATCCACTCCATTGGACGAAAGGAATTCACCAGGAGCTTCTCCGATCTGTTGCAGAAGAAATCACAGGGTAAACTCAATATCAAATTAAACGCCCTCGAAGATACCAACAGAACGAATGCTGATACACCATCGGTGGACACTTATCAGCCTAGCCAAGGAGATACAATATATAAGACAAGAGTCGTAACGACATACCATAAAGGTCTACTTAGAGGCCAGTATGAAAGCGTGCAGGAGTGCACACATGGGAGAGTGCATGACTGTCATCTATGAGTTATCTATGAGCACGGTTGCCAACACCCGGTCCAAGAGTCAAGCCAAAGGTGGGAGTGTAGGTGTATGTGTGTATTTGGGGGGTAGTGGGTACAAAGCAATGCCTAGCATTGTTTAAATATGCACAGTATGAGCAACAAGATATCAGCCATGCTCCCTGTAGCATGAATGAGTGAGGACCATCGTAAAGGATAAAAAGGTCCATCGGATCGTAGAAAGTGATACGGAACGCCCAGGAAGAGTAAGACAAAGGATTGATTCGATGTTGTGTTGTCGATGGCGAGGGAGAACCAATACATTAAAGTTTTGTGTAAACCTATACGCATACTTACGTTTTTATGCGCATCACATACAATCCACTATACTCGTATGAGTATATATATATATCTGTATCGACATACCAGGACAACAGATTTGAGTGTCTGGTCACCGAACACGCGATTGACGGTCTGTTCGAGGTCTTGTGCCAAGCTTCCTCCTATGACATCAGAGGTCAGTGTGATGACGCCAACTCCATTCCCAGTCTTAATTAACTCGGCATATCCTTCGGAGCTCGATTCTGTGTATAGGAATTGGTGTTGTGGCGATGAGGAGTTGCGTATGCTGAAACAAATCATACCACTATGGATGTATCGGCCTCCTACTCCAATCCCAAAGAATATATATTTCATCACATTCAAAAGCACCCAAGCCCAAACCCTACGCCACTTTCTATGTAATATGCCATTCATACATACAAATATACAAATATACAAATTTACATACATACGTACATACTTATATACATACATACATATATTTTATTATATATATATAGGTATATATACTCATAGATGCACAGATGTACATATCTATACACATCTATATAGATGTATATAAATATACGTACGCACACACACACATCACACACATATATATATATATATATATATATACATACATACATACATATATATATATATATATATATATATATATATATATATGTATATATAATATATATACATACACTTTGCATAATATGTATACATATGTTTATATACCCGTTTTAATCTGCACCTGCATGCATGCGTCTGTATAATCTATGTTACCGATATATATACGCATGCATGTGATGATATGATATATATATATGATGTGATCTTGTCGTATGTAATATATAATAATATTACATACATACATAAAATATGCACATATAAAAGATGCGGACATCAGACACACGGACATCACGGACACAGAATAATATATATAATATGTATATATATGTAATAATATGTATAATATATATGTTGTTGTGTGTGCATACTACGCATATATCAGGGATATATGATATATATATAATATTATGCTATTATATAATGTATGCAATACATATGCATGTATATGTATAATAATATATATATATAATATGTATATATATATATAATATATATATATATATAATATATAATAATGTAATGCAACTGATAATGCGTAACTATGCATGTGATATATGCATATATATAATATGCATTGCACATCATCACACACACATCATCATCAACATGTATATATATATTATATAATATAATATGTATGTATGTATATATGTATATTTTACGTATATTCGCATATAGTTACGTTACATATAAATGTATATATATATATATATATATATATATATATATATATATATATATATATATATATATATATATATATATATAGGCGTGTGTGTATTTGTGTGCGCGTGTTTGTTTGTAGGTTGATATATGTACACTCGTGCGTGTACTTATAGCCTATATAAGTCCGCTTGCAAGCAGAATGGGACATATGATATAAAATTTTTGCTTCGCCATTGCACACAAAGTACGTATGTCAAATGTAAATCCACAGATTCGCAAACGGTATTGATCATGTCATTGACACGTAGGATATAAAATCATATGCATATTGTATGTATATCAAGTGCATATGCTTACCGGAGATCGAGGAAACCGATGCAGTGGCACAAGTACGAACACCCCACTTTCGGGCGAGTAGGGATGTTCGAGCGATGGCGACCCTGGAGGCCTTGAAAGTGCTCAGCATGGTTTACGGCGGAATTACACACTTAATACCACACTTGCGAATGGTGCTTACGGTGCGTAATGAGCTTGGGCGATGTAAAAATCATATATATTTGTTATAGATGTACAAGATTATGAAGAAATACCTGCAGAGATGAAGAAATGCCTCCAAAGATGAAGAAATACACACCAGTATGTAAACATTGTTGCTACGCCTCCGATCTCCATACTCCAATCTCCATAGTCCTGTGAGTCCTATAGAGTATAGACCCCTAGTCTCCTACTATATAGTCTATAGTCACTATAGAGCCCTCTTCTATTGACCCATCATTTCCCTTGAAAACGGCCGTTTCCTCTCAATTGAGCACTGGTAAATAATCTCATTAGTCCGTTGTATGCACTCTGCTGGACTGTCCTGCGCTCCTGGCTCCTTGACTCAAAGACTCAAACCCATGACTGTCAATACCAATATAAAAATATGCCAAAGTATTCCTATAAATTTGGTCCTTGCCAAATGCCGCGGGTAGAATGAAGTATATATTTATATCTGTGATCTCTATATGTTTATTGTGATTTGTGAGTGATGAAATGATAAATATAACTGAAAAGCCCCCGGGGCCTGGTACATAGGATAGAAACTTTTTATAAAAACGAAGAGACTAAAAGTCGGGGGATTGCCGGCTTGGGCCTTGGGATATGTACCAATATTGAGAAAGGGGTATTTTATTAGATATATATGGTCTAGAAATAAGGAAACACCAAAGACAAGTCAAGAGTCAAGACGACCCTTTGTCAAAGGTTTTGAGGCAGTTGTTTGTTTTAAAAAAAGAGCCAAAATATGAAATAAATATCAACCAAAAAAAAAACCCCCCCTTTATCATAGAGCGATAAAATATAAATACTTTTGAAGAATGAGCATCTAATTGGCTAAAATCTGATGTGCTAGTCAGCTGTAGAAGTACAGATCTCACAATAAAATAAAAAGCAGTATTGCTATATTTAGAAAAACATACACAACAAATCTGAAATCTCCGGCGGGTCCAGCCCAAACTCCAAACTCTAAAGCCCCAAGTTACCTGCAATAGAAAAACATCCCAAACAGACGAATAACATTTTTATATAAATATACATTTTTTAGCATCCTACTTCGACGGTTTGACCTCGTCCTCATTGAATTACACGTCTCGAGGGCAAAAATAAAAAAAAATACTATATTTTGGCGGGTCTGGAGACAAAAGCAGTGAAAGCGTTATCATAACTACATACTGTAAATATCCATTTTACTACCATACAAGCTATGACCCAATAAAACCTCGATATGATAATAACCTGAGAGGACAATCAGGAAAATCGTTACAATCCGCATAAAAATCGCCAATATTTGTCAAAGCGGGTATTGCAGCATACTTTTCATATAACAAATGGAACCAGGCAGAAATTGTATACAATCACCAAAAGACAATCAGAAAACAACATACACAGCGAAAGTTGTACAATGATCGATAAAAGTGACAGCAGTAATGGTAGTTAATTGGAAGACTCGAATCTATATATGTGAATATATATGTATGTATGTATGTAGGTATATATAAATATGCATATATATATATATATATATATATATATATATATATATATATATATATATATATATATATGTATATATTACACACCTATAATTTATATATATATATATATATATATATATATTTGTCGTTCACTTTATGATATTCATGTAAACAGCTAATGATAATCCCAGTACCCTACCTGCTTCCGTAGGGAAACTGGAGACAGATATCGATGCAACTGTCGCGTACACTACGAGATACACGTTGAGTATGATAGTATCTTCTTGCATCTTAGTTAAGCCAGGATGGTTATTGGCGACAATAAGAGGTATCCGCGATACGAAGGAATACATTTATTTCTTGAAGCCAACTATATATTCCGGTACACATATTAGACGTGTGAAAATTCAATAAACTTTCCAACGACAGCACCTACTGCCGAATACTAGAAGGAAGCATGTGTGAAGTACGTAAAGGAACGAATCAACCGAAAACTCAGGGATTTTCAAAATTCGTTATGAGATGCAATAAATCGAAGAAAACCGGCCTCCCACGCAGCGATTGTGGTTTGTACTCGATGGCGAAGCATATTCGTACCTTTACTTGGTACTTGTATCAAACTCGAATAAAGAATATCTATTGTTCTTCGTAACTAACTGAGTCGATATCGTGGTATTATAGTGGTGAACTGGCATTATTTATTATACAGTTACCATATTGGGAATGGGCTCAAACATAGCCTTCTAAATTAGACAGCTTTAAAAGAAGCAATTTCCCAACATTTAAAAAAAAAGCCAAGCCTAAACCCTAAACCCTGTACATACAGTACTTATTATTTTCTAAAAAAGGTTTTAGATTCGACTTTTCTATCACGTTTTTAAACCATGCAACGGACATGACATCTATTGACAATAGGAAAATATTAAAAAAAAATACTGAGTGACTGGATAAGGTATTTATATATTGACATACACATATACGAGTATAGCACACGCATTCGTTCCCATACTATTTAGATCCATAAGGAATACACACCCACCCACACTCCATCCATGTACAGATGTACATATAGAACAC
>LUCW03001480.1:0-29245 GCA_001586965.3 Sphaeroforma sirkka | reverse complement strand
TTTGATCCAGGGCTGAAGTCTCTGCTATCTCATGCCGAGTAGCCTACGCTACAGATATGGCTGTCCATAACGAAACAACTGATTTAATCTTGGGAAATGGCAAAGTTACTACTTGCGAACAAGCCATTGACTATGTAATTATACAAACAGGAAGATTGCAATAACTGACTGGTGTATGTTTAAGTTCTCTAATGGGTACGTTAGACTTGACTTAACAAACGTCGACTTCTAAGTTAAAGTGTCCTTCACATAACTACGTGAGTTGAGACACAAAGACGTTGCTCAAAACCCAAATCGAAGATTGGTTAAAACAGGGTCTAATTGAAATCACCATGATGCAACCCCAGTTAACTTAGCTCTCTTAGCGGTCGATCAATATAAATCTGATGGAACGTTTAGTAAAACAAGAGTAGTACTAGACCTGTCGCCAATAAACAAACTAATTCCGCAACATAGTTTTCCTTACCTAAGATAAGCGAGATACTACGCAAAATGGAGGGTGCGACTATCTTTCCAAGATAGACTTAAAAGCTGCATTCCATCAACTACAAATATATATCAGCCTCATAGGAAATACTTTTCCTTTACTTGGCAAGGTAAGAAGTACCAGTTTAAAGGTGCACCTGAAGGCTTACACATGTTACCTTCTTTCTTCCAACAAGTTATGATGGAACTATTTGCGGACCTGTCGTATAACGTATCAGTCTATTTAGATGATATAGTTATTTTACAAAGACAGCACATGAACATGCTAAACTCGTTAAAGAAGTCTTAAAGCGACTTAATCATGCTAAACTTAAGATTAACGAAGACAAGTGTTCTTTTTGCTAAAGATACTATACACTTACTTTGGCTACAAAGTATCTGCAGCAGGGGTAGAAATTGATCCTGGCAAGAAACAGTTTCTGTTGGATTTATCAACACCAATTACTGGAAGAGATGTGAACTCTGTGTGGGTTTGTTAACTTCTTCTCGGATTCGGTACCGCATCTTTCTCATTACTTAAAGCCTTCAGTCACCTACGGCTGCACAAAGGACCTTTGGGAAAGCTTTGGACTAAAGAATGTGATGATGCATTTAAACTAGTCAAAAGTAAAGTAATGGACGCACCATCATGCAGTACCCTGTGGATGGTGTCCCATTCCAAGTAGCAACCGACGCTTCAGATCGAGCGGTAGGTGGAGTGCTTTACCAAACGATAAATGGTAAACCGCGCTACATACAATTCTTTAGCAAGAGTTATAATAAGAGTCAACGGAATTACCTCTACCGTTAAACAAGAGCTCCTTGCTATAGTTACTGCGCTAAGACAGTTTAAAGACTACCTTTATGGAAGTTACTTTACTGTCGCCTGTGATCAAAAGTCTTTAACATACTTAAAAGATATGAACCCTGATTCACAGTTGGTGAGCCGCTGGCATGACATTATTGCCAAGTTCGCTTTTAATATAACACACATTCCAGGAATACATAACCATCTTCCTGACATGCTCTCTCGACTTGTGCCCGACTACCAGAAAACAGTCAAAGAGTTATTAGCAACCGATTGGATGCTAAATAAGAAATGGTTTAACCTCGCTCAATCACGATGGGGTCCATTTACTGTTGATATGTTTGCCGCAGAACATAACAAACAGGTTTCTGAATATAGGTCGTTGACTCATCCTAAAGGTGATGCATTTCAGCTTGACTTATCAAAGCATAATGCGTGGGCTAACCCACCTTGTCAACTTATCGCACAGTTGTTAAATTATGTTAATATTACTAAATCTACCATTACGCTGTGTTGTCCCTTACGTAACTCCGACCCATGGATACGTGATTTAATTAATATGATTCAAGACGAACCTATTTATGTCGACCGTGAAACCGACACGTTCTTGTATCAGGGATCCTATTCTATTAAGAAGACGCCTTGGAAACACACCATTGTTTGTCGCATCGGTCCTGCAGGTACCACTAAGTGGAAACCTCAACCGAATTCTTAGCTAAACTAGAGGAGTCTAAAGAGTTTGAACAAAAGCTCAAGACTCGTACAACACATGCACCCAACAAGATTGTAGTCGAGGTAATGCCGATTGAAACGGCATTAGATCGTAAAACATGGAACTAGCTAAGGCCATGGATCAAAGACTCAAAACTCTAAGAGAACCTGAAGCTCGCACTCAACTACTTAAAGCGCTGCTTAAAGAACAGCCAGGAGTGGCGAAACAACTGAAGAAGATACTTCAACAATCCAATGTTGTCAATTATGTATCTCAGGACTCTACCCCTCCTGATACTGAGGTTGCCCTTTCCAACAGGACTATGGTTCATCCAGCCAGCGTTACGCAGAATCTGACTGACTTAGAGGAGCTCGAAAGTAGAGTTAAAATTATACATAATTTAACGCATCGAGCATATGAGCATACTTATAAAATGGCTATTCGTGCAGGGCTTGATCACCCGGCGCTGAAAGAAACCATACGTGAAGTATACCGACGCTGTACTGATTGTGAAAAGAACCAGATCAAGCGATACGGTTGGGCACCCCTAAAAAAGTGTGACAGAAGACCAACCGATGCGCCGAGTCATAGTCGATTTGGTTAAACTCCCGCGATCCAAGCATACTGGCGATGTATATATCTGTCATTTCTTATGTGTGGCTTCGGGCTATAACTTGCTTTATGCAATACCGAACAAACGTCCACAAACAGTGGCAGAATTATGCTATCACGTCTTTAATGACTTCGGTTTCCCCGAGTACTATGTTCTGATAACGGTAGTGAGTTTTGTACCGACGTAATGGAGGCACTTATACTGTATCAGGCATGACCCATAGGCGTGGTGTTCCTTACAAACCTCAAACGCAGGGTGCAAATGAGACACGTCATAGAGAACTTAAGAAACTTGCGTACCGCACTAGACGACGTTGAGGATATGTGGCCTTATCATTTGAAATGGGTTCAGACTCAAATGAATAACTGCATGAATCCTCAAACTGGAACACTCCCGTTTCACTATTTCTTTGGCCGCTATAGTGAATTACAAGCAACGTTTGATAAAACTGCGCCCGAGAAACACGCTACCCCGTGGCTTCAAAAGATCGAGCATATGCAGAACGTTGTTTACCCCTGTTTACTGAGCACAAGAATCGCGTCCTACTTAAAGCGTATGACCGATGGAATAACACTAAGAACATTGTTCAGTTCAAAGTCGGCGATTACGTTAACATTATAAATCGAAACGCCAACGTTACCGAACTCTCTTCTAGGACGATAGGACCTTTTGTTATTTCCTACCATGATGAGAAGAGTGATACTTACGAAGTGAATAACATTGATGGTACTAGCGCAACCAATCTAGGCACTCACCGTATCCCTACCTCCGAACTCTCATTCGCTCGCTCATTTGATTCTGATGTACCAGTTATGGAGTCACAAGTCAAAGATATAATTGACAAAACATCCGAAGACGGTTACACTTACTACAAGACCCGTTTCATGGATGGGACAGTAGCTTGGCTAACCTCCGATGCATTTCGTGAATCTCATGACTTTCTTCGTATCTTTAATAAGAAATGGAATAAGCGTTTACATAAGAACACACGAGATAAACGAAAAGGGTTTCCTCAGGTGACTACAAACCCTGACGGATCTGAAATTCCCTATTTGCCACCTACTTCCTACGTGACTAAACTTTCTGATCTGCTTACCAACAGTGCAGAAAATTGTTCAAACTTACTTACTAATGAAGAACAGCCTTTGGCTAATACCTTACCAAATAATAAACGTAAGGCGCCTACATCGGAAATGGTTACTGGACCAAATACTAAACGACATAGAGTACAACATGAGTCTTGAACTCGTACATATAGGCACATACTTACTCGATAAGTCATGACCGAAACCGTTTTTACTTTGGTTTTCGCTTTACCAACTAGATCGTATCTTAACGTACGTTCGTAGTTCTAAAAGCTACTGGGGCTATGTAGAAATACGGCCTCCGGTCAGTCTAAAATATCAAGATCAATTGAGATAATACATTGGTTTTTATTTGTATTTTAAATAATTAGTACAAGCTCTTTTTTCCAATATTTCCAAAGTGTTCTAAATTCACTTTGATGGCTCCAATAGCCTGAGTATTTGGTATGACTCATCTACTTGGACCTATTTGAGACATTAGTAGATGTAGGATATTATAAACTAAATTTTATAATCTCCGAACTACTACTTATAGATTTTGGTCCTCCCGCCAATCTCCAAAATCCAATAAGTCTTTTTTTCTTTTTTTAACTTTTCTTCAGATGGAACTTTATTTATATCAGCTAATGTATTAACGTGACTTACGTTATTATGTCTATTTACAAATTAGGCAAGTGGTCATGAACACTTAGTACTTCTAGTGAAAATTATTCAATAAAGAACAGCTAGAGGTACGCCCTGTGTGATCGAGGATATTTAGGCTCTTAACAAGAGGCAGTCCCGATCATTCTTACACAAGCTACCACTGCTAAATCCTAACTGACTAAATTGTATTTTAGTTTAATATAGTTTGAAACCTAGTAATTTCCATCGAAGTTTACACTATAGTGAATTACAAGCAACATTTGACAAAACTGCGCCCGAGAAAAACGTTACCCCGTGGCTACAAAAGATCGAGCATATGCAGAACGTTGTTTACCCCTGTTTACTCGAGCACAAAAAAATCGTGTCCTACTTAAAGCGTATGACCGATGGAATAACACTAAGAACATTGTTCAGTTCAAAGTTGGCGATTATGTTAACATTATAAATCGCAATGCCAACGTTGCCGAGCTCTAAGACAATCGGACCTTTTGTTATTTCCTACCATGATCAGAAGAGTGATACTTACGAAGTGAATAACATAGATGGTACTAGCGCAACTAATCTAGGTACTTACCGTATCCCTACCTCCGAACTCTCATTCGCTCGTTCATTTGATTCTGATGTCCCAGTATGCAGTCACAAGTCAAAGATATAATTGACAAAAAATCCGAAGACGGTTACACTTACTACAAGACCCGTTTTATGGATGAAACCGTAGCTTGGCTAACCACCGATGCGTTTCGTGAATCTCGCGACTTCCTTCGTATTTTCAATAAGAAATGGAATAAGCGTTTACATAAGAACACACGAGAAAAACGGAAAGGGTTTCCTCAGGTGACTACAAAACCGAATGGATCTGAAATTCCCTATTTGCCACCTACTTCCTATGTGACTAAGCTTTCTGATTTGATTACCAACAGAGCAAAAAAATCTTCGAACTTACTTACTAGTGAAGAACAACCTTTGGCTATTACCTTACCAAGTAATAAACGTAAGACACCTACATCGGAAATGGTTACTGGACCAAATACTAAACGACTTAGAGTACAACATGAGTCTTCAACTCGTACATATAGGCACATACTTACTCGATAAGCCATGACCGAAACCGTTTTACTTTAGTTTTCGCTTTACAAACTAGATCGTACCTTCACGTACCTCCGTAATCCTAAAAGCTACTGGGGGCTATGTAAAAATACGGTCTCCGGTCAGTCTAAAATATCAAGATCAAATGAGATAACGTATTGGTTTTTAATGGTATTTAAAATAATTTGATACAAATTATTTTTCCAATATTTCCAAAGTGTTCTAAATTCACCTTGATGGCTCCAATAGCCTGAGTATTTGGTATGACTCATTTACTTGGACCTTTTTGAGACGATAGTAGATGTAGAATATTATATACTAAATTTTATAATCTCTAAACTACTACTTACAGGTTTTGGTCTTCCCACCAATCTCCAAAATCCAATAAGTCTTTTTCTTTTTTTAACTTTTCTTCAGATGGAGCCTCATTTATCTTAGCCAATGTATTAACTTGACTTACGTTCTTATGTCTATCTACAAATTAGGCATGTGGTCATGAACACTTAGTACTTCTAGTGAAAATTGTTCAATAAAGAACAACTAGAGGTACGCCCTGTGTGATCGAGGATATTAAGGCTCTTAACAAGAGCCAGTCCCGATCATTCTTACACAAGCTACCACTGCTAATACCTAACTGACTTAAGTTGTATTTTAGTTTATATAACATAGTATAAAACATAGAAATACCCATCGAAGTTTACACGGGGTTGTTTTCTGCTTTTCTTCGCCTACAGTAAACCCTTTCGCGTTTGCAGCCTTAGCTACATTCGCTGCCTTATTTTTTCCTTTCGTCATAATATCGATAGCGTATTATAAACCTTAAAATATGTGAAAGTCGGTCTCCTCTAGGCTGACTATACGATAAACAGACGTTTACGTTAATAAGGCAATACGTTAAACGCTAAAATGCAAAGTGTTAAATAAGTTTAGCTTCAGCCCTTGGTAATGAGCAAAAGATTAGGGGATTTTTAGATTAAGACTATTGTCTATATGCTCCGCTCTAATCATTCACTACTTCGGTCTAGATTTATTTTTGTTTTAGTTACTAAGATTGAATATCATTTCATTGGACGCTTAGTTTACATTTCACGCCTCGAAACAATTACCTAATCAAACTAACCAATAAGATATCTCAAAGTCTAACTTAAGAAAAATATATATAAATCAAAAGACCAAGCTGGTGCAGTATGCATCTGCACCTATACCCCATCACTTGGTACCTAGCTCCCCATCCCATTTAAGGCATAGACGGGCACATCTAGTTGGCTGGCAAGGAGAAATCAAAACCATGTTGTCCTAGATTCTAACAACTCTGATCCTGTCCTTTTCTCAGTGAATTATCTTGCTCTGAGATTAATATCGAATTATACTATAGGTTTGTACCATCAACCATTTCATGCCTGAGACCCTCTCTCATATTACTCCCATTAATTAAAGATCCCCAAGGTGTCATTTTCAGGTATCAGATTGGTGTCGTTCCTATATTTCGTACAATTCTCATTTCAGTGGAAAAACCAATCTATATCTGGAAAGCCACCTAATTGTCCACAGTAGAGTCCCATACTCTACTGAGTACTGCCATATGTTCAGAATCTTAAATATCGCAGTTCTTGTTCATGTACAATTCGTTAAACGTATTCAGAGACGTGTATACGTTTATAATATACGTTAACTGTGCGACTACTATTATGAACCCGCTATTTTTACACTTGTAGTGTTTTTCTTTAACCACCAGCATATATTTGAACTGAATTAATCATGTCCACGAGCTCGTGCCCATTGATGGCTGGCTCAGCCCTAGACGGACAAAGGTTATGAAGTTGTTCCATGCGTATAGCTGGTAAGTTCAGGACTTGTAGAATTCGGTCGGCACCTGACAAAATATTTCGTGAGTCCCTCTCAATTGTATGGTCCGTATCCGTCCAGACTGTATCATTGCCTTAAGACAAGTCAACCCATGTGCGAAAAAAATTCCGAAATTTTTACTTCGTAGCCGAAATAGCAAAATAGTCTCCTTAGCGTTTTGCACATGTGTCATCAGCCCTAAGCTGTCGCTCCGCTTGATAACCCCTTTCACATGATGTATGATATTATCCAATGCGGAAATCGATTTTTGAGTCTCAGATAATAAAGTGGTCTAGCGTAGTATAGACCTCTGCTTTGGTATTCCATTCGGTATTAAATCAACGGAAAATTATGTCGCCACCTCATCAGTATGCAATAGCGACTGTAGATGAATTTCAAGCAGTCATTTCAACAATCAAACTCAGGCTTTCTTGCTCACGTAGTAACTTCATTCATCGTGTAACAAAAAAAAATTTAGAGCTAATTAATTTTAGTTAGCTTAACCTGTGTGGAACGCAATGTACTATATACAGTAGTTCGGTCACTTAAAATGTGGTCAAAACCAAGTAACACTTAATAAAAATGTTAAGTCTGAAATAAGTGAACTCAGTTAGAAGTGCCATTGGGAATGGCGCGCCTGCTATATTTATTAATCACGATCCTATGTGGAACGAGACTTTCTCTCTCATTAAATTCTCTATTCCACTAATCGGTCCGGTCCTCTGGTCCGGTTCTCAAATATCCCCTTAGGTCCGATCCTCTGGTCCGGTTCTCAAATATTCCCTTAGGTCCGGTCCTCTGGTCCGGTCCTAAATCCGGTCTCCTGGTCCGGTTCTCAATTCCGCTGTTAGGTCCGCCTAGGGTACTTTGTCCACAGCTGTTCCACCTACCGCAGCCCTACTCACGACCCAGGCCGATGTTGCAGCCCACCTCAAGGACGACAGTTCAAGACAAAATGTGTCGTCGCTCTGTTTCTTTTCAACTCAGAGATCCAGCTACCTGTCTTCCCATAGCCAACGTTCTTGTCAGAACTGCAAAATAAACCGTTCGGTACTAGAGCTATTAATGTTACATTTATACTGACACTTGAACACAATTTATAAGACTCCAGCCTTAAGCGGTAGGGTCCTATATAAATCCTCAGTAGAGGATAAATAAACTTACTTCTTACGTGATTATATGTGACTAATAGGTTATGGATCTATATTAGCCACACGAAAGTGAGACACGCCAACCTCAACCAAACCACAATCAGCCCCCCAAGAAACCGTCATCACCACTGTGCACGTTTTGTGTGTACACACCAACGATCTTACAAACATCACACCGTCGTTGACACGACATACAAATAAGTCCTCCCATCCACACGTAAATCCATCACTCCACACGTAAGTCAATCAATCCACACATACCACGATGGACAGTCCCAAGATGGTCACATGGCCTACTAAATTTCAGACCTCCGATGAGGCTCTTGCATTTGCACGAGCATACTGACCCCAATGCCCGGTGTACATCAGTCTTGAATCGGCCAACAGACACTTGACCGCCATCGACAAACTCATCACTGAACTACATATTTCGCGTCGAGAAGTCTTTGCCTCTACCGTCACGGCAATAGCAAACCTGATACTCACACGTAGCAATCTTTATCACGCCAAACAACAAACACAAAAAGTTGAAACTGATCTCGCCGGATACAAACGACACAACGTTGAACTGGGTGAAGATCACAAACTACTCTCCGCCAAATATGAAACACTCCAAACTGCAAACCAAGATCGCCTCATAAAGGCTCAATCTCAACTTTATGAACAAACGGAGTGCTCGGCCGATAATCTTAGCGCTCTCTAAGCTGAACTAGATGACACACGTATCGAAATTTAGAATATGTACAGTCTCGGCGCTGAATATCAACTACTACGTTCCAACATCTTTGCCCTTAATACGGATAAACTTGTGTGGTCAACCCCAATTGGCACTTGTTAAAGAGTGTTAAGTCTGAAATGCCGATCTAAAACTCGGTCAGAAGTGCCGATATGAACGGCGCGACTGCTGTATTTATTAATCACGTCTTTGTGTAAGACAAGATTTTCTCTAACAACGGCAGATTGTGAAAATCTCCATATCTAAGATTTCGGTCTCCTAGTTACTATTTAATGATGACACTCGGTGAGTCATCATTCTATTCCTCTAAACTATATTCTACTATCTAATCCGGTCCTCGTCCCGATCATCAATAAATTCCTCTCAGGTCTGAGCCTCTGAGTCTTCCGCTCTTAGGTCTGAGCCTCTGAGTCTACTGCTCTTAGGTCTGAGCCTCTGGTCGGCCATAGTAGATCCTCCTAGGTCTGAGCCTCAATAAATCCTCTTAGGTCCGGTCCTCTGGTCCGGTCCTAAGGTCCCTGTCTGCAGTTTTTTTGTCCACAGCCCCGCCAAGTTGAGTGCTGGTATTATTCTATTAGTTATTTACTCCACAATTCTGTGATAATTTCGTGATAAAAAGATAATGGTAATATCCAACACGGACTGTGGGGCTATGGCATCGTTAGAATTACTATTGAACAATTATTACATATTGTCGTAATTAACTTGTGCGAACAATATCACTCAGTCAACTGTAAACAGACAAAAGTACCGGCTTTGTATTAAAATATTTGAAACAAATAACAGTCGTAAATCTACCTAGTGTTGTTTTCTTATCCTCCTATCGTTATTATTGTTATTATGGATATATATATATATATATATATATATATATATATATATATATATATATATATATATATATATATATATATTAGAAAATAAATAAATAACTGAATAAATACAAATAACAACATTCGTAAATTTATAAAGTGTCGTTATTCTACCCTACTGTTGTCTGGGATTAAAATTATACTCAATAATTTACGACTTTCGATAAAATTAAATAAATAAATGAATAATTACAATTCTTGACAGTCGTAAATTTGTCTAATGTCGTTTTTCTATCCTACTATTGTAATGACATTTTTATTTATAAATCTTTGATGTAATTCTTGTAATTCGTTACTATTTATAACGCCTCACCCGTACGTGGTTCCACCGAACCCGTACGTGGTTCCACCGGATACCGAACCCTCTCCTGATGTTACTTCCACCATACGCCCCGACGATGTAATGGAGGCAATACTACGCTATCCCAATAAGGGACCTGGCCCCGACGGAAACCACATCCTTCTCCTGAAGGCCGAAGTGGAACGCTCTACCGAAGGCCGCAGTGGAGCGCTCTACCGAACGCCGGACATTAGGACGCCCCGACGCCAATAGCCCACTGAATAGACTCCTTGCCGAAGCATTCACTGAGCTACTGAAGGCGGGTACCTTCCCTGCAGCCCTGAACTGTAGCCTCCTGACAGCGCACCCAAAGAAAGCCGATGCAGATATCACCTCCACCGCCGACTTCCGCCCCATCACGCTTACGCAAATAGTCAGACGCATCTTTGAAAGGTGCTTTCTTAATCTGATTACGAGCCACCCCGGCTCTGCTACCCATGCTACCCAAGCTGGCTTCAAATCACAGTACTCCTGTCGTACCCAAGCACTTGCCGCCATGGAATCTGAGACACAGTCAGAAGAGGAGTGGAACGATGTCTGTCTGGACATAACCAAGGCCTACGACAAGGTCGCTCTCCCACGCCTATGGGTACTTCTGCGCCACGCTGGAATGCCCGAAAACTGGATCAACTGCCTCCGCGCGCTGTTTGGGAGGGTCCCTACCCGAGTGACATACCGCGGCACGCTCTCGTCGCTATTCCATAGAACGAATGGAATCCTACAAGGCTCAATCGTCGGCCCCCAGCTCTTTAATATCTACATGTATTCATTAGCTGTCACGCTAGCACAATTTCGGCCCAAGCTCCTCCGCTCGATGACACACGGATCCAAGCCCCTCGATCGGTTCCGCTCCAGCCTTTCTTAGATGACATTGATGCGTGGGAACGCAAATCTGGCCACAAACAGGGTGTCATTGAACCCTGAAAACGATCTACCGACTTGCGACACGCGGCGCCAACCCTCCGTATAAATGGTGAGCCTATCACACCGACGCTTCCAGACGCACCTTGGAACACACGTTACCTCCCCCTGAATATGGCGCACACACATGCCGAACCGAAACACTCCAAATATCTGAGGTTCCCACCCTCTCACGAAATACCAGGAATCAACCTCGCCAGACATATGGAATCCCTGGTTGCAGCATTGTCACTGGATATCGCCTCTTTCCGCGCTTATAGCTTCCATGGCTTCAGCTGGCGACACCCCCGCGACCGACTGGTGATGTTCAGAGCATTCATCTTATCCACGGCTACATATGGGCTGAACATTATTGCCTGAGCCCCGCCTATATGGAATGATACGTTGGACCCCCTGTTGGAGCGCTTTAACTCAGCACTCATCCAAGCAGCAGCCATTATCACGGGCACTGAATACCCTCGGTTTCCCAAACATCAAACAAACTTATTTCACTTCTGCGGCCTGCTCCCTGCGCGACCATTCGCGGACTACCTCGGAGGTTGCCTGGGAATACAACTCGACTCAAAGGCCAGCACAAATCCACTTGCCCCTCTGACGCAACCCGCCTGGGCCCACGACAAACCATCGCTGCGCTTCCAGTACAGTATCTATGCTCACCTGAAAACTGTACACAAAACCACGGACGGGCGTACACCCGACCATGTAGCCCTCCGCCAACGCTGTGACGACATCAGGAAGAACTCAACAACAATGACCCTGGGCCAATACTACTACCAACTGGTTATGTGTAAACCGCCAACCTCAAACCGAGACACAGCCAGACACGACAGCTTCAATCGCTGCTTCGAGTCTACACCAATCTGGCTCTGTGCTATGATTGTAACAAATACGTACATGTTCTCATTGCTCGACTACCGCACCGATGTAAACTTCGATGGATATTTCTATATTTTAAGCTATGTTTTATAAACTAAAATACAATTTAAGTCAGTTAGGATTTAGCAGTGGTAGCTTGTGTAAGAATGATCGGGACTGCCTCTTGGTAAGAGCCTTAATATCCTCGATCATACAGGACGTACTTCTAGCTGTTCTTTAATAAATAATTTCCCTAGAAGTACTAAGTGTTCATGACCACATGCCTAATTCGTAAATAGACATAAGAACGTAAGTCAAGTTGATACATTGGCCAATATGAATAAAGTTCCATTTGAAGAAAAGTTAAAAAAAGAAAAAGACTTTATGAATTTTGGAGATTGGTGGGAGGACCAAAACCTGTAAGTAGTAGTTCAGAGATTATAAAATTTAGCTAAAAGTATCCCACATCTACTATCGTCTCAAATATATCCAAGTAAATGAGTCATACCAGATACCCAGGCTATTGGAGCCATCAAAGTGAATTTAGAACACTTTGGAAATATTGGAAAAAGAATTTGCATCAAATTATTTTAATACAATTAAAAACCAATATGTTATCTCATTTGATCTTGATATTTTAGACTGACCGGAGACCGTATTTCTACACCGACGGCTGTCTCTGCCCTGTCTGCCCCGGTAGCCACAAGTTTACTACCAGCCACTTTACCTGCATCCAACAACTGATTCGACGCATCCTGGTAGGCCCGAAACTGCCGCCCATTGGCCCTGACCTCCTTCAGCAATCACAGGAGTGCCACGACTTCCACGGTATCTGGACCCTCCACGAACACCTTGGATCTTTCTCCAGCATGTTGAAGAACCACCGTACCCTCTCCCGTCCCTGACACATCAACAGATGTTTCCCATACCCCGGCTAATTACGCTGTTGAAGTACTACTTCCAAATTTCGGTTCAAACCAAATCATCGCGCTTGTTGGTTCCGCCTATGATACTTCTGATCCACGCCAGCCAACGCATACCGAATTCATCCGTGGTCTGGTGCGGCATTGGCTTACCCCGATCCTCGCTCCTCGACCGGATTATGACGGATAACCTGGTCCTTCTCGGTATTTCATACTCTGCACTATCCCATTCCGCGGCACTACACGGCGCAGACCCGATCCGTACCACAGAGGTGGGTACTCTACTTAGTAGGTCAGCAAGCGAATATCTGGAACATTCGATAGTAACGGTGTTTTGTCAACACCGGCCCGAATTGACTCAGCGCATATCTTCCATTGTCGAATCACTTGGCCCAAGCTTCAAAAGGGAATTTACTGACCACTTCTTCCCATCATTCTTTCCTGAACCACTACAGCGACTATGAGAGCCATACCATATGTTCATACATTGTAACAAACATACTTGTCATTTTTGAAATAAATAATAATATCCCTATGTGTAACAGGCGAATAATACTATAGTCTCAATGTGTGTGCCTGAATTTGGCATACCACACATATTCGACTATGATTTTATAAAATGTTAAAACGTTGTAACGTTTATGTTTGTTGCGTTCTATTTCTTAGTATAGTAGACTAATAAACGTTTAGCTTTTTCAAACACGTATATTCAAACTACTTTCTAATTAATATTTTATATCTCTTTCTAGCCTAAAAATACTAGGCTATAATATATTGAATATATATGTGCACCTGTCCATTCTTTTAGCAATGAGTATAGTTATTTTTATTGAGTGTGATTCTGATGCGGATAGCGATTGTGAGGAATTGGTGATCCCCCCACTATGATTGTATAAGCGCTCGAGGTATCGTCGAGTGCAGGTGTTGATATCTTTGTTGTTTCTCCGTGCTTACATGAAAGTGTTGTATATATTACTGTACTGCTTTGTGATTCACATTAGCTCAGTTTATATTCATAATGGTATTAGTGCTATTGTTCTTTTCTGTTTTCTTTTGATACTTTATTTTGTTTTATGTGTTTGTGTAAGCTATGTGATAATATAATGTTGATGTGTATGTATATTTCTTGTATTAGACTATCAATGGTTGTTCTACTGATTTTTATGTGTATACAATACCATCGATAATATGGTAGATTTCTAAATTCGATGGCAATCGTTTGTATGATGATTTTTTATTTGTGTTATGGTCCACTAATAGTCCGTGCTTTGGTGGTGTATATTCATCCATAATGTTATTTTCGTGCTCGTGTATTCTATGTCGTGTATATTAACTCATGTTATGTGGTATGCGTGGCATGTATGACGCCTTATGACGACACATCCTAACTTTAAGGGTATTATGCCAAGGAATAGGCAATGATTATGATGTTTTAATATTAATTGTCTGTTTATTATTGTGGTCGTATCGATTGTTCTATAATCTGTCTAATTGTCATCGATTTAAGTCTCGTTTATATTAGTCTGATATCCACGGAGTGAAATTTAACAATCACGCGTGAGATTTTAACCGTGTATGTGATTCTAGTGAAAGTATTGTTGTATCTGTAGATTTATTGCAGTTATAATGTCTTAAAGTCTCTACTATGTGCTTTTATACAGATAATATTATGATTCTACCAGTGATTTAAAATGAATGCGATGTCTTTGAACAATTTGTGAATTGAAAAATGTCCAATGTTTGTCTAAGTGTTTCGATAATATTATGTGTGCGGAAGCCATGTAGTTGTGAAGCTCATGACTTCCTCTAATATGTATGAAAGTATGAATGTCGTAGCGTGCCTAGTTCGTGAGATATATGTGTTTTATGTGTGTGTGATATGTTGGTTAGTTACCTGTTTATGCGTGTAACCGTTTTGGGCAAAATATAATCGTTTATTATAAAACATAAACGTCTTCTCAGAAACGTTTGTAATATATTTTTAAATTAGATCTACTTTCAGGCCCCGTTTTTGTTTAACAAAGTAAACGCATCAGACAGAAAGCGTAAAACGCATCAGACTGAAAGCGTAAACCGCATCAGATTGAAAGCGTAAAACGCATCAGACTGAAAGCAAATATTTTTGACAGATATTATATGGCCGTGCTGCTTCTAGTACCCCAGCCTGTGCATATACATAATTATTGTTCTAATGTTAATATATCCTCTTCCTTCCTTGTATAATACAGATTCAACGAAGCAGATGCACGCCCGTCTTTTCAATAAACGATGCTCAGAAATAACCTCTGTTTGTCGCATCCTCGTAGTCAACCCCTTCATATGTGTTACATAATTATCTGCTCGAGTAGGATTGTGATTACTTCGTGATGTCTTGCTAACCGTGCGTGCGTGTATGTGAGTGTGGTGTGATGTCCTCTGAAGCATACTCGAGTTGGGCGCGCATACGGTGACTCCGTCACAGCGCCTTACACGTTCCGACGTCTACGTAATAGTGTGACATGTTCCAACTCTTGCGTAATAATGTTTTACATGGTCCGCCGCCTACGTAATGATGCTCCGTGTTCCGACTTGATACGTAATAATGTATGCATGTTCCGACTCTTGCGTAATGATGTTATACATGTTCCGCCACCTACGTAATAATGTAACACGTTCCGACTCTTACGTAATAATGCTATCCAACTCAACACCAGTCACAGCGACTATGCAATACGCTCGGAGCTGCGGGTGCTCACCGATTATAGTGCTCACGCAAAGTTCAATACACCGTGTCCTTAGGGTTGCGCGCCTCTGAGTAAGAACTTCCAGGGTGCTCACCCTCATCTCAGCATCTAAATAAACGTACATAGTCTATTCTGTCTACTGTGAGGGTGCTATGCAACACGCTCGAAGCTGCGCTCAATGACCGAGCTCACACAAAGTTCAATGCGCCGTGTCCTCAGGGTTGCTCGCCTCTGAGTGAGAGTCAACAGGGTACTCACTTGTACTCTAAGCATATAGATATCCTTGCCACGCACAACCACCATTCATTGTTTAATGACGTTCTGTTTTAAATTGTTTTGCCTTGTCTATCCATGGATAGTGTATGGCTGATGTATAGCCATTATGGTAATTTGCTATGAGTATGTAAAGACGTGTAAATGTCGTCTGTGTTATGAATATGTCTCTATGTGTAACTATCGTCTATTGAATGTATTGAAATGTAGTACCTAGTTAATTGATAGATAACATGTCAGATCACGGTAATGTCAAGTAAGCTGCTATCGTATATATGTCTGTACCAGTTTACTTTGTTAATATCGGTTGAGTATAGGTGCACTCGTGCATTCGTCGCTTATGCGTGCAGTAAAGATACAGCCCTGGCCAGAGATACCAACTACCAAGGCCGCTCTAACCTTGTACCAGCCGTCGCTGTCGTCGACTCTCACGAGTTTGAATCCGCTTTCGGTATGCAGGCACTACGTTTGGATCATCAAACGCATCTGCCGTCACCCATGTGGAAGAGCCCTCTAACTAGCGTATCAGGTACTCCGATTGCTGAGTTGCCTCATTGTGGCGGTGTGATATGATGTGTCGGAATGTCGATCCCCCTTCTCTCCATAGCGATTCATCGAGCGGTGGCTCCGTGGCTCGGTGGACTAGCCGAATAATCTCCACATTAACAGGACGGTCTCTAAGTTCCGGTGGTATACTGCCATCCTTGTCTCGTACATGATAACTCTGATTTACATGACTGTGAACAGCGTATGGGCCTGACAGAGGCTTCATAGCTTTGGTAGTCACGCCTTTAAACTCAATTAAATCAAACTTCCGCATCTGGTCAGTGGCCTCCGCCATTGCATCAGTATATTTGATAGTTTTCTGATGAAGTTTCGGCAGAATCGTCTTCTCCAGGAAATCCAATCGTTTAAGCCATGCATCATTCGTGGTCGGAATATGATCAGGTAAGTCATCAGTCATGTCGGCAAATGGAACATGGCGACGCCCAAAGTAGACACTGAATGGTGCTGACTTGTGCCGACGTAATATCCGAAGGTCTGATAAAGCATGGTGAAAGGTAAGCGTTCATCCCACAGTTCCGGACAGCCCACACAAAGTGCGCGTACACATTTGTGAATCTCCCTATGTCTGCGCTCTGCTGCACCCACTGTTTGAGGGCGGTATGGTTGGGATGTTTTGTGTATGATCCCGAGTGCTCGTGTAATAGACCTGACAATGCTGTTGACAAACTCAGTCCCCTCATCACTCTACCGATACTAATTCCGTTGCCACCGTCTTAACATCTTTTGCAGGTAGCGCCCGTAGAATGGAGTATCCGGATGCCACATCCAAGACAAGTAAAATAAACTTGTTGCCTTTAGTAGATGTCACTGCCATCGGAATGAGATCCATCTGAATATGGTCCCACGGTTTTAGGGTTATTAAAGGATGAAATCCCTTCGTCATAGTATCACTATCTAGACATGTACGACATAGTTTACGGATCTCTTCCGTTATTGGAAGCATTTGGTCCCAATTATGTCCATCGTCTCGCATCTGTTGTATTGTAACCGCTGGAGCAGGATGTCCTTGTTCATGAAACTGCCAAGTAAGTTGCACCCGGCGGTTAGCCTCCTCATGTCCAGGGTGATTAATCACCGTCGCCTCCGCACAAATCTCAGGTACTTGTTCCGCAACTTGACGAGTACGTCTAGTCATGGCCGGTTGTGCCCATGTCTCTTGATAACGAATACTAGCTACTTCACACACAGGTACCTCGAGACCCAAGTTACATCAGAACGACGGAGAAACTTTATATCCCGACAGAGGGCCGATACGTACCACTACTGTATGTTCCCATGGGTACTTACCACCCGCCTGTGTACCATGCTTCAAGAACGTATGGGCTGTGCGCGGGATTAGCAATGGATCTGCTTGCATCATCGATAGAAGCAGAAGGAACCATGTTGCGCGTGTGTTCAATGGAAAACATATTGTTGCAGATGCTGTATCTGCCAATACTTTACGAAGTACTTTATGAATGAGGCGCCATGGTGGATTCATCCATGCATTGTACTTACTCCAGTCAAATTTGAACGCGCCTCCGTCTTTATCGTAAGACCAGTATTG
Source organism: Sphaeroforma sirkka (assembly GCA_001586965.3). Taxonomy (NCBI): domain Eukaryota; class Ichthyosporea; order Ichthyophonida; genus Sphaeroforma; species Sphaeroforma sirkka. The sequence continues at coordinate 11,079 of LUCW03001480.1, read as the reverse complement.
CGGTAATTGAGCATTGTGGCTGGATGCAAACGCGTCCACATCGTTCGGTCCGAAGTGTGTTGAACTTAATCCAAGAAATCAGGGTACAACTTCCAGTACGATATATATAAGATGGCCGGAAAGATAATATCCGCCGTGCCCTCATGAACCCGGCTCCACATGTCTGGAAATTTATTCAATTCTCCTGGGACATGTGTTATCACGAAGTTTAATTGCGCAACAATATGATGCCAACGTTGCAGCATACTATTCAGTTTCAACTGGTTGTTCATGTATACCAGCGCCTTATGGTCCGTACGCACCGTAAAGCCTATTGCGCCTTGTTGAGAGTCTTCGAAAAGACCATCAAGTAGTGCTTGCGACCGTCAATCAACTGAAACAATGCCCCGCCAATACCGTAGTCACTAGCGTCGGTCTCTAACTCTAGTGGGACCCCGTCAATCGGGAAGTTCAACCGTACTGTAGATACAATTGCTTCCTTCATCTGATCCCATGCCAGTTGGTGTTCTGGTTTCCAACGATCCCCAATGGATTCTTTTGGCTCGAGTCCCGAGAATGATCGCAGTGGGGCCACTTTATGTGCAAAGTTAGGTAAGTGTTCATGTAGAAAGTTCGCCAACCCCAATGCAGATGCTATGTGCCGTTGACATCGTGGCACTGGCCAGTCGATCAACCGTTGTTGCTTCTCATGATCAACATCAATGCCTTTCACAGAAACCTTCTTCCCCAGGACCATCACCTCACTCACTGCAAAGTGACACTTCTTCTAGTTAAGCTTGAAGTTGTTTTCGGTAAGCCGTCGGATGACCTCCTCCACTGTTGCAATATGCTCCTCGTAATTGTCAGCTGCAATTATAAGGTCATCGACGTAGCACTGCACGTCTAAACCTGCCATCAGATTACTAATTGTACGCTGGAATTGTGACGTAAGGGTCGACAATCCAAATTGAGCCGACGTGAAGGAGTATTGTGACTATCCCAAGTAAACGAGAACATATGTTGTGAGTCCTCGTGGACTGGGAGGTGATGATATGCCGCAGATAAATCTAGCGTGGTATAATATCGCTTGCCTCGTAAATTACTGATAATCTCATTAACCTTTGATAATGTAAACTGGTCGCCCGGAATAAGGGCGTTGATTTGTCGCAGATCCAAACATACCCGAACCTTAGCGAGTTCCCCCGATGGTGTAAATGATGGTACTGCTAGTAACGGCAGGTTGACCACTGACGCCGACGTACGACGCTTGGTTATCAATTCATCTTCCCATTTATGTACCTGTTGTGTGACGTGTGGTTTGTACTTATCCGACACAAAGTTCCTTGTTTGCCGTCGAAGGCCCAACAGTTTATCTCGAGGTATGGAAAGGGACACTTCACTGCCTGGTAGCGTACATCTAGCTTCGTCAAAAAAAATAGTCTGGTTGGCATCTAAATACTTCCATAGTCGTTGCCCTATATCCTCAGGCTCGGACAAGTCTGGTGCCATGCGAATGTCTATTGTTTCGAGTAGTGCATCCATAACATTACGAATGATTTCCGGAAATGGTGTAGATAGTCCCGTGAGACCTAAGCCCAACTGGCCCATAATATTCATTCCCAGAATTACATCAATGTTAAGTGGTAAATTCATAAGTTCAAACGTACAACCTGCACCGTTGTGGCGTGTGTCTTGCCTAGGCGCGGAGTGCGGAAAAAATTATCCGCCAGGTATATGTAACTCTCCTTAGCTGGTGGTGTAATAGACAGTTGCGCCATTGTTGCGGATGCCGGAGTGACAACGGAACGGTTCGCCCCCGTATCGAGTGTGAGCATCGCATATATCCGTTGACTTGTAACGTAACATATACACGATTGTCATTAGGGAACAATTTATCTTTTACTGCAAATATTCTTGTTGTCATTTGACCAAACGTAACGCACATGTTTAACTAAGACAATCCAACATCTCAGTTAAAACCCTTGTAGTAAGTATACGCGAGATAACTGTATCTCAACGTTCTCCTCCTCAGGGAGGGGACGTTGTTCATTTATTAGTAATTATAAACAGTAATCCTAAAATGACTGACTCTCTTAAATGAGTCATTAGTCATGTGCTGTAAAACCAGCAAAACCTAAAACCCAGTTTATCAGATTATTCTGATAAACTGTAAAACTTGTAATAAACCTAAAATAATCAAATAAATATAAGTACTTGTATTCTGACCACAACCCCCCCAAACTGAAGCACTGAACAAAGCAGTGTGCCAGTTTCAGAGATGATAAGAATAGCATAGTAACTTATGTGCTGGCATTATCCTCGAGAGCTAGAGCATTGTGCTGGCATTTATCCTCGAGAGCTAGAGCATTGTGCTGGCATTTATCCTCGAGAGCTAGAGCATTGTGCTGGCATTTATCCTCAGAGAGCTAGAGCATTGTGCTGGCATTTTACCTCAGAGAGCTAGAGGACCCGATGTGTACGTCTCGAGCGACCCGTCGTGTTTGAATTCTTGAAGCTACTGTTCATCTGTGTCAGCATATAGGAGTTTGGCAAGTACAATATAGGACTGTATTTGTGTCGGAGAAAAAACTGCCAGTGGCAGAAACCGTGCAAACCATTAACCCGCTGTTTCAAAACAATGCCCAAGGAGTTGTTTGATTGATTTCGCTGTGTTATACTCGAAGCAAGAGTGGCTCATTTAACCTCGCGAGCTTGAGCCGCTGCTGACGATTTTCCCTCGCGAGCTCGAGTGCTAACCGTTTATTCTCGCGAGCTCGAGTGGCTGGTTTATACTCGGGAGCTAGAGTCGCTGCTTTTTTATACTCAAGAGCTCGAGTGGCTGGTTTATACTCGGGAGCTAGAGTTGCTGGTTTATACTCGGGAGCTAGAGTCGCTGCTTTTTTATACTCAAGAGCTCAGTGGCTGGTTTATACTCGGGAGCTAGAGTTGCTGGTTTATGCTCCAGAGCTTGAGCTCGATATCCGAGAACAAAGTTATATTGAAGATAAAGTATTAGAACTGTGTACGTTGGCGCTTACGTGTCCGTGTCTGCGAAGCTTTGTGGTAGGCCGCGATATCGTTGGCATCATCAAAAGCTTCTGCTGTTTCCCACGTTGGTTCGCCTTCTCGCCATCTCACCAGGTATTCTAATTTCCCCGTCTCATCATTCGTACGATGTGTGATAATATGGCGAAACTCCACCCCTCCTTCGGTCCATAAGTCTTCGTTAATTGGTGGGTCTGTGCGTCTATGCACTAAACGGAGGAGTTCCACCCGTACCGGTTTGGTCTTGAATTCTGGTGGGGCGGAACCATCCTTGTTCGCTAACTCGTAGCGTTGGCCGTGTCTAGCTTTGACTACATATGGTCCAAACAATGGCCGCATAGCCTTCGTTGTTCGGCCTTCTGATCGTACCATGACCACATCTCCTTCGTCGAAATGTACCAAGTCGTGAGCATGCAGGCGGTCAAATGTCGTCGTAAGCTTGCCTGTATACTTCTTGGTAATGTGGTGGAGGGTCGGCAATATAGTGTCCTGTAACTGGTCTAATCGTTGTGCCCAGGTGTCATTCGTCATCGGCTGAGAATCCGGTAACTCGTCCGTGAAATCGGCGAACGGAACATGGCGGCGGCCAAAGTACACGCTAAACGGTGCACTCTTATGGCGACGGGATATCCGAAGGTTCTGGTATAGCATCGTAAACGGAAGGCGTTCGTCCCATCGAAGGGAACTGCCTCACAGCATTGTCGAATAGAACGTGTAATCTCCTTGTGACGTCGTTCTGCCGCGCCCAGCACTTGGGGTCGATATGGTGGAGACACCTTATGTAGCATCCCCACTTCCTGGACCAGAAGCTCCACTAACTTGTTGGTGAACTCCTTCCCCATGTCTGTTTTGGATTTTACGGGGAAACCATGTTCACCAAAAAATCTCTATGAGTGTCTGTGTCGTGGTTTCCTTTGTCTTGTCCGGTGTGGCTCGAAGGATAGAATAGCCTGTGGCGATGTCTAAGACGTAAAGAATATAATTGTTCTTGCGTCTGGACTCCAGTGGCATCGGGATGTAGTCCACTTGAATATGGTCCCACGGGTAGCGTGCATCGATGCTAATCATCGGGTGGAAACCTTTACGAAGTGTGTCCTGTCCCAAACATGTGCCACATTGCCGCTTAACTTCTGTGGCTAACTCAAGTGCCCCTGGCCAAATGTGACCGTTCTGACGAAGTTGTTGGACTGTGTCCGCCGCCCCATGATGTCCTTGTTCGTGTTGCGCTTGCGTGAGTTGCGTACGACGCTGTTTCTCCGCCGGACTCGCTTGTGCAAACGCCGGTTGACACTCTGCCTCTGCCAGTGCCACTGAGATTTCTCGCGCTGTGTCTAAGCACATGACATATTTTGTATGCTTTGGTTCTGCAAAACCAAGTCGCTGTGAAAACAGCGGGTCCAGTTTGAATCCATTGGGAGGACCCACCCGTGCTACTACGGTATGACCCCATGGTGTCTTCCCCACATGCGTACTAAGCGTACTTGAGGAACGTGTGTGGTGTCCGTGGTACCAGCACCGGTTCTGTCTGCAATAACTGCTTGAACAGGTCGAACCATGGTGCTCTTGGTACCCATGGTAGACATACTGTGGCCCGTGCACCGTCGGCTCGTATCTTGCGTAACATCCTGTGTATCTGTTCCCAAGGCGGGTTCATCCATCCATCGACTATCGACCAGTCGTGGGCAAACGCTCCTTCCCCATCATCCTTCGTCCAGAACCGAGGAAGCTGAGCGTTGGTTGGGTCCGCAAATACATCTATGTCATTCGGTCCAAAGTGTTGTTGCGCTTGTTCAAAGTAACTAGGGAATAACTGCCAGCCGTCTGTATACATTATTTCGAGTTCGTCCTGCTCCGCTGTCCCCTCGTGTACTCTACTTAACATGTCCGGGAGCACATTTGTCTCTCCTGGTATATGCGATATGGTAAAGTTGAATGGCGCGATGATATGATGCTATCTCTGAAGCATCGGATTAAGCTTGAGCTGTGTGTTCATATACACAAGGGCCTTGTGGTCCGTGAAGACCGCAAACCGTTGCCCATCCAAGTATTCCCTGAAATGTGTCAGTCCATATACCAATGCCAGTAACTCCTTCATAGGTGTGGCGTAGTTCTGTTGCGCATGGTTCAGAGTCTTACTAAAGAACATTAAGTAATGTTTCTTACCGTTGACCCATTGGAATAGCGCTCTCCCCTAAACCGTAATCGCTAGCGTCGGTTTCCAAGTTCAGAGGAATGCCGTCGACCGGAAAGTGTAACGCCACAGCATTCACCACTGCGTCCTTCATTGCCTGCCACGCCTGTGCATGTCTCTCCCTCCCAACGATCACCTATCAACTCCTTTGGTTTGAGTTTGCAAGATTCGCGCAAGGATGCAACCGTGTTCGCGAAATTAGGCAGATGTTCGTGGAGGTAATTTGCTAAACCCAACGCCGAGGTTATATCTTTGTACCGTAGTGGTGGTGGCCAGTCGATCGATCAGCTTCCTGCTTTTCATGGTCAATGTCAATGCCTTGTGCCGATACTTTCTTCCCTAGGATCATGACTTCGGAGATAGCGAAGTGGCACTTGGCAGGGTTAAGCTTAAAACTGTGGTATGTTAAGCGTTGTATCACCTTCTGCACCGTCCTAACGTGTTCGTCATAACCGTCACTGGCGATAACTATGTCATCGATATAGTGGTGAACCGGTAAGCCATCAAGTATTGTACTCAAGGTACGTTGGAACTGCTGCGTGAGTACATGAAGACCGAACGGTGCTGATGTGAACGAGTACTGATAACGTTCGTGTGTAAAACTAAATAAGTATTGTGAGTCTGGATGGATGGGCAGCCTGTGGTATGCAGCCGATATGTCCAGCGTCGTGTAGTACTTCTTACTCTTGAGGCGAGATATGGTTCGTTGACCTTGGGGATCAGGAACTGGTCACCAGGAATAAGCGCGTTAACGGCACGCATGTCTAAACACACGCGTACCTTCTTGACGTTGCCTTCCGCATCGAATGTCGGTACCGCAAGGAGAGGAAGATTAACAGTCGTTGGTGTCGTTCGTTTCGTGATCACCAAATCCGTCAACCACTTCTTCACTTGTTCATCCACATAGGGGAGCCATCGATCGGATACGAAGTTACGCGCCGATCGCCGCATCTGCAACGCTTGTTCATGGCTTACTGGGGTGGTTACCTCACTCCCTTCCAGACGTTCTATTGGTGCAAGTGGCGATTGGATACCGCCTATGTATAGGCCCAAGCCTTTCAACATATCTTGCCCCACTATAACATCTATACCCGTCGGCAAGTTCATCAATTCTAATGAACCGTCGATAATTCTGGTACCGTACCTTATAGGTACCACTTCCGTCGTCCCCAGTCGAGGAGTTCGCACCGCCTTGTCAGCTAAATATATAAATGACCCAGGTGGTGCCGGAGTTATTGGTCGGCCAAGGAGGTCTGCGGATGTCTGTGAGATACAACTTCTATTTGCTCCCGTGTCTATCAAGGCTTTGAACGTACGTCCGTTGGTTTGTACTTGAATATAGACTCGGTTGTCTGACGTCAGCAATGGGTCTTGTATTGCCATCACTGCTCCAATCGTGGTAACAAATATGAAGCTCCTATCCGACTCAGACACCCTCACCTCTCATGCATGATCGGCTACCGACTCCCACGTCTCATAGGTGTGGTTTGGTGTTGACGTCATGTGCTCGAAGTCTTCGTAAAGGATCGTGTTGATATGAATCTCTGTAGCTTCCGATGGTGGAGCCAAGTCTTCGTCCTGTGTAATCGCATTCACCTGTACTTGAGGCGTCGGACGTATTGTGACTACGTCTCTAGTCTGGGATGTATTCTGCCCCTGTCCTGCGGTTGACGTTGTGGACGGTCTGTGTACCGATTGTACGTCCCTCAAAGGACGGTTGTTGTCAATATAGCCTTGCCCGACCCTCCGAGAGCTCACCGCTTGCGACGCCCTGAAATGATGACACCGTGGGATGTGCCTACCACCTGGTGGCGCCTGTGCCTGGCACCCCACACAAGTCGTTGGTACCGTAGGTTGGGGCCGTTGAGTCCAATTCTGCGTTTGTCGTCTACTCGTCTGTAGGTTGGGGGGGCTATTGGTGTGGTCGCGACTTCCATTGGTCGTCAGGCCCTCGCGGTTGTTGCGACCCTGGAAACGTGCTGTCGTACGTTGCTGTGCATCCTGAATGTCAGGGCTCAACAGCTGTATAAGCTCGTGTGTCTCCATCAGTTGCCATTTGGGATGCAACTGTAGAGTACGTTCATACGTACGGCCGTTGAGAGCTTCTTCTAACAGTTGTACAATGCAGTGGTTCACTAAATTCTGTTGGAAGTCGGCATCTGTCTGGCACCGTTCACGTGCCCTCCTGTGGTTCTCCATGAGCTGTGTCATTTGTTCCATAAGAGGAGTGTGCATGTTCCGACTTTGGCCCTTGGCTAACTTGCGAAACGCGGGGATCGACAGTGGCTTGTGTTTCAGTGCGAACAGATCTGTTCGATCTGTAGCTGAGGTGTGCATGTCTTCAACCGTTCAGAGTTGTCGCGGATGTAGTCCAGCGTTGACTTCTCCGCCTTGAAGTAAGATAGTACCTTATGAAACCATGTAAGGTTCCAACTCTCGTCCAGCCCTGCGATTTGTGCGTTCTTGAACGCCTCGAGGAGAAAGCCCCTCTTGTCCCGTTCCATAATATCATGTAGGTAGTATCTGTTCGACGGCCAATCAGGCCACGTACGTGGTGAAGAAGGTACGGGACGCTTCTCTACCGGTCGGGACTCTAATGTAGCTCGAAGTGTCTCAATCACGCCCCGAAGAGCTTCAGCTCGAGCCGTGTTATTCTCCTCGATTGCTTGGCATAGTTCGTCACTTAAATGTAGTATCCGTGCGTGTAGCGCTTGTCGCCTTTCTCGATACTAGCCGGTGTGGGCGGAGGGCACTGTTGTCTCCTTCTCTTGTCGTTTAGGTGTCTGTACATATTCACTGGGCGCTTCTTTTCTCGCCCCACTGACGTTGCTGTTGTTGGCGCAGGTTCGTACTTAATCGGTCCTGTCTATTCTTCACCGCCTCCTTACCTTGAGGATTCTGCCTGGCTAATACTTGTTCATGTGCGAACTCTTGAAAAGTTGGTGTGTTCTCACTGGCAGACAGAGTATCATCCTCCTTGGTTGAACTGTCCTCTGACCCTGGTGATTTGTACCCGAGTCCATAAAACGGACGCTCACATCCTTGAATTCGGAAGGTAGGGTTGTCTTCGTCCTCTGGTACTGCCTGTACCCGTTCGTGTGCGTCAGAAGAACTCTCTCTTAGCGGCCGGCCCTATTGTAGTTCGTCCGGCGTTTATGCGCTGTAACCTCTGTTCGTATTTTTTCAAAGAGAGACTGCTGTTGTGTCATCAGCTCCGTGAGTTTCTGAGCTGACGATTGTTCCCGTGCCGTTTCCTTGTTGTTGGTACGGTTCCGGTGACGCTTCCGCTTGTTAGGTGGGAGGCGTGGTGGATCATTACTGGGAAATAAGGCCCCTGGGTATCCAGAGACGAACGAGGGGACAGCCCTTCACTGGCTACCTGTTCACCAATAAAAGTCTGACTACTGTCCGCACGCAGGTGGGTACTTCCTTGGTCTCACCCTCGAATATGACATCCTCGTCAGATTGTGCAGGTCCATTTTTGTTTGCTGTTGGTGGCTGCTTGTCGTCCGCGGAAATAATGTGTGGAGCCCCAAGATGTGTCTGTTGTTGCCCCTCCAGAGCCTGACCTGGTGCGGAGCGGAGCGTTCCGTATGGGACTGACGACGTTTAGTTCCACGTCGGTCGATATCATCTTCCTTGCGGCGCTCAGGATTCAAGAGTTGCTGTCTACGACTTTGGCGGGGGTGGGACATGGTTGGTGAGTTGTTTGTCAATGGAGAACTAGAAATGTGTGCGAATGAACTGATAGAGTACTGAATATAAATATCCATTTTCTATTAAATTTCATCCTTCAAACACATAACGTCTCTCGACATCGATCTCCGAGGAACTCGTGGGTTCCCTCGTGACTGTTTTATTTCCTACACTTAACATAAGTAGTGTGGGATGGTCTATCTACTCTAACACTACCAGCTGTCTTACTCTTCATCCCACAATAACATATGGTTGAGTGCCTCATTAATCGGAGCCACTTCTTGTTCTACTCCTCGCCAGCTCTTGCTCCGGCCTAATGACGGCCTATTCGTAGGACCCTGTTGGGAACTTCCCTCATCGCTCCTCTTTTTACTCTTCTTCTTACCCGTGATGTCCTTGTCATGTGCTGTTGCGGTTGTTGGAATATGCTTCTTGATCTAAGAACGATTGCTCGTTATTGCACTCCTAAACTAAGCTGCCGTCAACCACACCTTCTGTGCATACTGTTGATCCTCTCCGTTGACCTGATTTATCTGGAAGTTCTAGTGATTTGAGTGTGTTCGCATATCATTTCCTGATATTTAACCTTGTATTTACTTGCATCGTTCGTGTTATATGCTGGACCCCCACCTTATATGTCTCCTAATAACTCTACACAGGTATTTACTTGTGTCTCTGTATGCTTCCTAATATCCCATTCTGAAAACTTTTTGTAAAATAATCTAGTATGCGCTGATTCTTTGCGTCATCGTACTAACCGAGTCGGTACTAACCATGTACATCTCCCATCTCTACTACCCTACTGTGGATCCTAAAGAACTTTCTTCTAACAACTTCTTAAATACAATTTAAGCTCATTAGCTTACAATACGGTTTGTACTTGTCTCACACTGAAAACAACCTTCCTACCTGTACTCACACATGACTACTTATCTGTGGATTCTGACTGATTGTCTGATTTCGTCATTTGATCGTCGTTGAGACCTTCCTTGTTGACCCTGGCTAATGTTCTGCTTGATTGAAATGTTCGCTCTTCGGTTTCACTCGTATTAGTAGATTCTTTCTTCATCCTCGTCGTCCACATGTCGTTAATCCAACGACCGGGATAATCTAAATCGTTCATTTTGATGCGCCATTCTCTGTTCGCATTGTCTTTCAATTGTTATACTTATAACAAAAAAAATAAAGCCAGCTACTGACTAATTCATATTCCTGTAGCTTTCTCTGTAATTACTAATAAAACTAACAACTTCTATGGTAGAGTTAAAATGTAGTAAGTATACGCGAGATAACTGTATCTCAACGTTCTCCCTCCTCAGGGAGGGGACGTTTGTTCATTAGTAATTATAAACAGTAATCCTAAAATGACTGACTTCTTAATAGTCATTGAGTCATGTGCTGTAAAACCAGCAAAACCTAAAACCCGGTTTATCAGATTATTCTGATGAAGCTGCTGAAAACTCATAATAAATATAAAATAAATCAAATAAATATAAGTACTTGTATTCTGGTAATGCACCCCTGAAGCCCGATTTCCCAACCGGCGGGCCCTTGCTTCTGCTCACGACTCTGCTTGAGCTAGAGGTTCGATGTACTGGTGGCGGTGCTGAGGCCGCACCGCCAGGTTGTGTACGAGCTATCTGAATTCCTGCGTTGAAGTCGGTGCTCATACTCACGAAATACATCACGCATTTGTATCGCGGAATATTCTCGCCAGTTAGGGTGCATGCGAAGAAGTGTCACGGGTATGCACTTGCAGCGTGATTAATTAGGTTGAGCATACCAAGATTGCGGTATACCTTAGCGGATTCTCACTGTCGCATTTCCATAAAATCGACTTTGCGTTCAAAATCTCGAAGTTAGGTCTCGAGTGACACCGAAGGGTTTAATTTCATGCACATAATACATTTCTGTATGCGTTATCTTCCGAATCTTGTTCGTTATTGTACGTTTAATATAAGCAGTGGCGTCCTGGAACTACATGGACTGCAATTTTGTTCGTTCTCCACAATAAAATCAAAAGTGTCTTGGGTGCGCCTTCTTTCTGTAGTGCCCCTATGGAGGCCCATTTGCATATGAATCGGTCTAATTTGGCGTGAAATTGCATTCTTATGCCAATCCAAAATGAACGCATGCAGCTGTAATTTCACGGAATATCAAATAATAGC